>WNWK01006607.1:0-103748 GCA_009830355.1 Cherax destructor | reverse complement strand
ACCTTTTAAAAAACCCTTTCTATACAAAGTTCAATCAAGGGCCCCCATTATCTTTACACCGGCACCCCAAACCCACTACACCCTCTCTGCTTTTCTCCACTTTAGCTTTGGGGGCCCCCCTCCCCTTACTCTCTTTTGGTTAAAAAGTTCCTTCATTGCTTAACATCTCCCAAAATCTCTCTCTCTCTCCCCTCTCTCTTCTCAGGTGCATACACGCTTAATGCCCCCCCCCTTTCTGATATATCTGTAGCCCCTCTATAAACATGTACATCCTGAAGTCTACTCAACAGTCTTTTATCTACCAATACATAGTCCAACAAACTACTGTCATTCCGCCCTACATCATATCTTGTATACTTATTTATCCTCTTTTTCTTAAAATATGTATTACCTATAACTAAACCCCTTTCTATACAAAGTTCAATCAAAGGGCTCCCATTATCATTTACACCTGGCACCCCAAACTTACCTACTACACCCTCTCTGCATGTTTCTCCACTTTAGCATTTAGGTCCCTACCACAATTACTCTCATTTGGTTCAAAAGTTCCTATACATTCGCTTAACATCTCCCAAAATCTCTCTCTCTCCTCTACACTCCTCTCTTCTCCAGGTGCATACACGCTTATTATGACCCACTTTTCGCATCCGACCCTTATTTTAATCCACATAATCCTTGAATTTACACATTTATATTCCCTCTTTTCCTTCCATAACTGATCCTTCAACATTATTGCTACCCCTTCCTTAGCTCTAACTCTCTCAGATACTCCTGACTTAATCCCATTTATTTCTCCCCACTGAAACTCGCCAACCCCCTTCAGCTTTGTTTCGCTTAGGGCCAGGACATCAACTTCTTTTCATTCATAACATCGGCAATCATCTCTTTCTTATCATCCGCACTACATCCACGCACATTCAGACAACCCAATTTTATAAAGTTTTCTTCTTCTCGTTTTTAGTAGAATTGTACAGGAGAAGGGGTTACTAGCCCATTGCTCCCGGCATCTTAGTCGCCTCATACGACACGCATGGCTTACGGAGGAAAGATTCTTTTCCACTTCCCCATGGACAATAGAGAAAATAAAAGAACAAGAGCTATTAAGAAAATGAAGAAAAACCTAGATGTGTGTATAAATATATGCATGTGTATGCCAGTGTAGTGTGACCTAAAGTGTAAGTAGAAGTAGCTAGATATACCTGTTATCCAGCGTGTTTATGAGACAGAAAAAAGACACCAGCAATCCTACCATCATGTAAAACAGTTTCAGGTTTCTGTTTCACAGTCACCTGGCAGGACAGTAGTACCTCCCTGGGTGGTTGCTGTCTACCAACCTACTACCTACCTTATATATATATATATATATATATATATATATAATATATATATATAATATATATATATATATATATATATATATATATATATGTATATATATATATTATATAATATATATACATACATTCATATATATATATATATATATATATATATATATATATATATATATATATATATATATATATATATATATATATATATATATATATATATATATGATGGGGTCCACCTCTGGTGCAAATTGTGGGACCCATAGCATCTGATTTTTTCCTAAAGCCATTTGAATATTCCACTTCTCCTACCACCCCATCCTTTATATATATATATATGTCGTGCCAATTAGGTAAAACTTGCTATTTTTGCTTAAATAGCAACGCTCATCTGCCATATAAGACAAGCGAAAATTTGTGTATGCAATAATTTCGCAAAAATCATTCTGAACCTAACGAAAAAAATATATTTCATTGTGTTTGCTCATTATTAAATTATTGTAAACGTATCAAAAATATTTTAAATGGGTTAGGCTAAATTAAATTGCGCTTGTTGTAATAAGGTTAGGTAGGTTTTCAAAGTTTCTCTTGGTACAAAATTATAAATTCTTACATTAACATAAATGAAAAAATATATATTTAAACGTATAAGAGAAAATTTTAGAAAGGACTTAATTTTAAATGAGTTCTTGCTAATTGACCAGTTTTACCTAATCGGCACGACATAAAATATATATATATATATATATATATATATATATATATATATATATATATATATATATATATATGTCGTGCCGATTAGGTAAAACTTGCGATTTTGGCTTAAATAGCAACGCTCACCTTGCCATATAAGACAAGTGAAAATTTGTGTATGCAATAATTTCGCCAAAATCATTCTGAACATAACGAAAAAATATATTTCATTGTGATTGTTTATTATTAAATTAATGTTAACGTATCTAAAATATATTTAGTTGGGTTAGGCTAAATTAAATTGCGCTTGTTGTGATAAGGTTAGGTAGGTTTTCAAAGTTTCTCTTGGAACAAAATTATAAATTCTTACATTAACATAAATGAAAAAATATATCTTTAAACGTATAAGAGAAATTTTTAGAAAGGACTTAATTTTAGATGAGTTCTTGCTAATTGACCAGTTTTACCTAATCGGCACGACATATATATATATATATATATATATATATATATATATATATATATATATATATATATATATATATATATATATATATATATATATATATATATATATATATATATCCTTGAAACAGTAATTACGTTTTACTGTCCACCACATGAATCTTAAATATAAAATAGTTTTTTCTGAATTTTGACTTGAGGTAGCAGCGTCCCTTTACAGGAGCACTTTTATACTCACGGCACGAACCACCAGCGCTGGATCAATGACTCAGGTGGCGGGGGCAGCCTATGGTGGCTCATTTGGTATTGCAATTTAGTCCTTGAACCATGATTAAATATAACATCATTGCTCGAGAAAATTACTCGAAGGACCATTGTGAATACTGGTGGCAATGTCACTTGCTATGGATGAGTTGAATAGTACAGTGACAACACATGTCACTTAAGTAAAGCAACAAAAGAAACAACTCACTAAAACTAGTAGAGTCAACAGGAAGGAAAAGAAGAAGAACAAGACGACGACGACTAAAAAGAAGAAGAGGCGTACAGCACAGGCGAAACATCTAGTCAGTAAAGTGTCGCTAATGTCTTATGATGACTATGCTGAACATCTGCAGAATGTTAGTACATACATCGACAGACAGTTCCAAGAATGAGCAACACTAGAACTTGAAGCAACATTCATGTGCTCCTTATTGATGCAAACTTTTACAGAGATTATGTTATACCAGTAATGGTATGCAATGCCAACAAAATAATGAATAAAATATGGGGATCCCTTGGTTGTTAACTTTTTTATGATAGCGTTTCGTCTGCCATTAGCATTATCGATTCAGCACACAGGTTATATAAGGAGTTTACACTGAAGGCAGCAGAAGACGAGGTAAACAATCCCTCATCCTAGGTGAAGAGTTTCACCATCATAGTCTTGATGAATCTGAAGAATAGGCAGAAGATGGTCGCTTATGTAAGAGTCTGATAACTGGCAGCAGCAGTAGGCTTCGTCTCCGTGGGTGGACCCACTAGTGGAAGTAGGTCATGTCTGTGTTGAGCCACTGGGTAGCAAGCAGGTGCCAAGATTCCATAGTGTTGCTGTGTAAGACAGGTATGGTAGAGGTAATGCTATACAATACTGACATGAGGAATAAATCACTTGAGTAACTCAAGGATGAAACAAAGGATGAAGATAAATGGAACTGTGATGCCAAAGAGATCTGGAGAATGACACAAATACCCTGAAATATACATAAGTGTAATTTTCCAAGATATTTGAGAGTGTAGAAACTGGAGACAGTGGAAGATGAGGTAATCAGTCCCTCAGCATTGATGATGACTGACGACTACGGTGTTGAGCACCTTCATCTAGGCTGAAGGACTGATTACCATATTTCTACTGTTTCCAGGTTCATCACCTATAAATAACCTCTGTACAGAATCAACAAAGTTACTGGCTGGTGGAACATCTTAATAATAATAAATGTACCCAAGTGTTGCATTTGTTTATCATCTTCTCGGTATTATATAGTGACCGCTACCATACTTGTCTGACACAGCAACACCATAGAATACTGATACAGAGGATACCTCTTCAGCCTACTGACTATCTTCTGACCTGCTAGTGGGTCCGTCCACGGTAACGAAGTCTTCCACTGCTGCCCCTCATATTACTCTTATATAACGACCTTCTTCCTACCTATACTTCAGATTCGTCAAGACCATGATGGTGAACAACCTTAGCTAGACAGAGAGACTGATTACCTCGTCTTCTATTGTCTCCAGTTTCAACACCATTAATTAAATAACCTATGTACTTGTTTATAATCAAAACACCCATGTGTTGCACATGTGTTTTACTCAGCATTGACGATATTGCATCAAAATTGGCTTCATTGTTTAATATTTACATATCCGTAACTGAAAAATCAATTTGACTCGGTAAAACGATTTATATATTAAATCCGGTGCCTCACTAGGAAAGTGTGAGAACATACGACACGAGCATCAGAACATAAGAACGGTAGAACACTGCAGTAGGCCTAATGGCTCATGCTAGGTAGGTATAATTCACATACACCTACACCCATTCAAATAAGTGTTCAACCTATTTCTAATAACATTATTCGGAAGGTTGTTTCACTCATCCACAACTCAATTGCCAAACCAGTGATTTCCTAAATCCTTTCTAAATCTAGCTTTTTACGATTTGAACTCATTGCTTTTAGTCTTGCTTTAGTTAGATATTTTCAGCACGTTATTTACATTTCTTATATATATATTGTCCTCCATTTGTACCCTTTAGTCATTATTTATTTATTAACACATCGGCCGTTTCCCATCAAGGCAGGGTGGCACGAAAAAGAAAAACTTTTATCATCATTCACTCCATCACTGTCTTGCCAGAGACACGCTTACAATACAGTTATAAAACTGCAACATTAACACCCCTCCTTCAGAGTGCCGGCACTGTATTTCCCATCTCCTGGAATCAAGTCCGGCCTGCCGGTTTTCTTTAATATCTTCATGAATGTTACATCGCTTACACTCCAACAGCTCGTCAAGGCCTAAAAAACATTTGTTTCCATTTGCTCCTATCTAACATGCTCACGCATGCTTGCTGGAAGTCCAAGCCCTTGGCACACAAAACCTCCTTTACCCCCTTCCTCCAACCTTTTCTAGGCCGACCCATACCCCGTCTTCCCTCCACTACAGATTTATACACTCTCGAAATCAATCTGTTTCGTTCCTTCCTCTCTACATGTCCAAACCATCTCAATAACCCCTCCTCATCCCTCTGGATAATAGTTTTGGTAATCCCAAACCTCCTCCTAATCTCCAAACTATGGATCCTCTGCATTATATTCACACCACACATTGCCCTCAGACATGACATCTCCAGCCTTCTCCTTGTTGCAACATTCACAACCCATGCCTCACACCCATACAAAAGCGTTGGTATATCTATACTCTCATACATTCCCCTCTTTGTTTTCATGGATAAAGTTCTTTGACTCCACAAACTCTCTCTCCAATCTGATATCCAATCTTCCGTTAACAAATTTTTTGTTATCCTCATCACCTTACTTTTTCCTATATTCACTTTCAATTTCCTTCTTTTACATACCCTGCTAAACTCATCAACCAACCTCTGCAAATTATCTTCTGAATCTCCCAAAAGCACAGTGTTATCAGCAAAGAGCAACTGTGACAACTACCATTTTGTGTTAGATTCTTTATCTTTAAACCCCACACCTCTTACCAACACCCGAGCATTCACTTATCTTACAACTCCATCTTTAAATATGTTGAATAACCATGGTGACATCACACATTCCTGTCTAAGGCCTACTTTTACTGGGAAATAATCTTCCTCTCGCCTACATACTCTAACCTGAGCCTCACTATCCTCGTAAAGACTCTTCACTGCATTCAATAACCAAACTCCTATTCCAAACATTTGCAACATCTGCCACATTGCCCCCCTATCCACCCTATCATACACCTTTTCCAAATCCATAACTGCCACAAAAACCTCTTTATCCTATATGTTTCATTGAAAAAACTTGGTCTACACACCCCCTACTCTTCATAAAGCCTCCATGTTCATCTGCTATCCTGCTCTCCGTCTTACTCTTAAATCTTTCAATAACAACTCTACCATTCACTTTACCAGGTATACTCAACAGATTTATTCTCCTATAATTTTTACACTCTCTTTTGTCACCATTTCCTTTATACAAAGGAACTATGAAATGTTCTCTGTCAATCCCTAGGTATCTTACCCTCCTCCATACATATCCCCACCTGCTTTTAACATTTCTATCTTTATCCGATCAATCTCAGCTGCTTTACCCCCTTTCTTTCTACTCACTGCCCCACGCACTTCCCACACTTACAACTGGCTCTTCCTCACTCCTATAAGATCTATTCCTCCTTGCCCTATACACGAAATCACAGCTTCCCTATCTTCAATATTTAACAATTCCTCAAAATATTCCCTAAATCTTCCCGATACCTCTAACTTTCTGTTTAATAACTCTCCTCTCGTATTTTTAACTAACAAATCCATTCGTACCCTAATCTCACTCCAAAACTTTTTCTTATTTTCAACAAAATAGTCATATTTTCAACAAAATAGTCATATTTTCAACAAAATAGTCATATTCTCTCTAATTCTGCGCCTTTCCAGAGAACAGATTCAGTCAGTGCCCTCAGTCTATCCTCATAGGAAAGAATTTTTATACATAGTATCAACTTTGTTATCCTTCTCTGTATATTTTGTAGTAAATTATTGCTCATTCTATAATCAGGAGACCAGAACTGTGCAGCCTAATATAAATGAGGACTCCTATTACACTGGTCTGCATTTGGAATGTTTTTAATTTTTATTTTTATTCATGGTTGCGATCTTACATATTCTTGGGCTGCTGATTGTAAATATCTAATCCATTTTTCTCTATCACGAAAGGATTTTGAATAAAATACAAATTAATGATAATAAAAAATGTAATTTTTTAATAAATTGTTACTTTATTAAAATTAGGCAAGTAATCATGAATCCCAAATCAATATGAATCAAATAAAATGATTTTATTAAAAATATACTCCTAATGGTCTGCCTACATATTGAATCAAAGGAAGGACCGCTTTGATTATCGCTTGTGCTGTGCATCGAGACCATTACGTTTCAATGACTAGCAGTAATCCGCCATCATGCTTAGATTCCATTTGCCCTGGTATCGAGTTTCCGAGATGCATATATCCTGATGGAACCGCTCTCCTTGTTCTTCACTGTAGTCCTCACAATCGTTGTGAAAATAGTTAAGATGTGAGTGCAAAAAGTGCATCTTTACACTCATTCTAGACCCAAGATGTTTTTAACTTGAAATCAGGTCTAGGATCATTTTTTCATATTCGGGGGAGCGCATGTTTCCCAGGAAGTTGTGGACAATCTACTTGAATGAAAACCATGCATTAACCTCGACACCTGCTAATGCTTCATCAAAATGCTTGTCCTTCATCAATTCCCGAATCTGAGGGCCAACAAAGATTCCTGCCTTTAGCTTGCCTTCACTTGTACGAGGAAACTTTGACTCCAGGTACTTGAAAGCAGTTCCATTCTTGTTCAAGGCCTTCACAAAATTTTTCATAAGCCCTAATTTGATGTATAGTGGTGGCGGCAGAATTTTCTTGGGATCAACTAGTGGCACAATTTTCACGTTGGGATTTCCGGGTAAGAATCTGGTTCTTGGTGGCCAGTCTTTTGTTCATAGTGCTGGCTGTCTGCCCTACTATCCCAAAGACACAAAAACAGGGATATTTGGTGTATCCGCCTTGAAGGCCTATTAGGAGAGCAATAACTTTTAAATCAACACAAATGAGAAAATTGTGATTCTTGTACTTGATTGCAGATATTAGTGTCTTCATATCTGTCTAAGATTCTGACATTTGGACACTATGCCCAATTGGCACAGATGCAGCTGTGTTGCAATTGTAGAGAAGTAAAGCCTTTAAACTTCTTCAGAAGAATCAATGAAGAGTCTCCATTCATCTGCTTTGTATGACATCCTCATGTATTCAATAAGGCTAGAAATATTTGACCAGAAAACTAAAGATTCCTCTTTGTCAAAGAACTGAGTGAATTCCGCTTCACGATGACGGTTCCAAGCAAATGTTGTTCCAGGAGCTAGAAGACTGTGTTCCTTCAGTCTAGAGCCAAGTTCACTTTCTTTTGGAAGGTTAATTAAGGTCTCTCACCAAGTCATTGAGCTCAACTTGGTTGAAGGGTTTGGGATCGTCATCTCCTTAGAATCACTGGTATCAGACTCTGATGAAATTTGCCATGTCTCAGGTGGCACAGGTACAGGAATATCTTCAGAGTGTGGAACAGACCTTATTGCTGAAGGAATATTTGGGTATATTATGCGATCTTTAGTCTTCTTGTTGAATCCAGCTACTTTAGTCATACAAAAGTAGCAGTCATCATGGTGGTTCATCTGCTCCCGCTATACCATTGGCTTTCCAACTGACCACATATGGAGCTTACTGATGCAACTCTTGCAAGCTTTGTGTGGTGCAAATGGTTTGTCCTGGTCTCCAAGTTTGCAGCCAAAATAAGCAAAGTAGCAGCGCTTCAATAAAGGAGTAATGTTGCTCCGGGAATCTGAAGGGAGAGTTGCCCGCAGACATAGCAAAATATGTCTGGTGAATTTATGCAGCCTCTAGACATATTAATAATCTGAAAATAAAGAAAAAATATATTAGATTTAACATTTAATTCAGTATAAGGTAAGCATTTTATTTGGTAATATACCACTTTCTCATTTACTTATGTTATACGAAAAGAGAAAAGTAACGTTTCCGTATAACTTGACAACCTGATGTGATAGAGATGAATAAAAATCAAACAATGAATTTCTGTTTTCAATATATATACCGAAAAGTATACCATAGAGTCAGTAAAAAAAATCATGCAGACCAGTGTTATTTATACTTCTTGATCTAAATCACTATTAACTGCATTGTGAACACTTACTACTAACTAGAATTCTTAGTCTTCTTAGCATTCCAGTTGACTGAGTTTAGCATCAATTGGTTCATAAGAGCTTTGTAGTTAGGTATCACATTTGCCATTTTTCACTCATTTGGTATACTGCCGGAAGAATGGATAATGGCAAATATGATGTCTACGAGTATCTATAAAGCAGGAAATATTATTAAATAAATGGTTTAAGACTCATTTACTTTATAATCTATTTATATAATAATACTTGTCAGATAAAGGAACATCTTGGAATCTTGATATTGGGAATTGTTCAACGCTTACCTAACCTATAGGCATGATCTACTTCCACTAGTGGCTTTTGTCCACCGGTAACGACGCTTCCCATTTTTCATCTCACCATGACTCACGAAATCGTAATGACACGATTGCAAACAAACCATGCCACTTCTCCACTTCTCCGCCGATATGCGTTACAATAGTAACGCATATAGGCGTATACCAGGGGTCATCCCTTCACGCCTCACTCAATGTGCTCTCTCCTAGCTCGGTAACATCTAGGGCACGACGAAAAAGACTGGTAAAACTACTGATGACCCACATGTATGTGAAACTACACAACCTCCTCAGTACCAAGGACTTTTTCATTGCCGTCTGTTTTAACGATGACGAAGCCAATAATATCATCATCACCTCGGTAATGAATACTCTAAAAACGATGACTTCAATGTGGCTCCTTTCCCTGCGTTGAAGACCAAGAAATCGTGGTTCGTAAGGAATCTTGATCGCTACGTCATTAGCCAATCAACAGGCGGCTTGAAATGACTACTTGAAGGTCAAAATGACTGGGCCACCGTCGATTCCATCACAAATTTTCGACTACCAGCTTCGCCGAAATCTCCATGCCTTCTCAGGCAATCAGAGGAGATCTACGCATCTCAAATTACCACATTAACTCCAGAAACATTGAACCAGAGTGATTCCGCCCTGTCACCCCATATTAGAACTGTTATCCATATACCCACCTCGCAAAAGATTGCTCTTTGAAAGATGAGAAATATTGCTCCAACTGCGGCACAGGGCACACTCAAAAGGACTGTACCTCGACATTAGATTTCAAACTGACACTCAAAGAATTCACCAAGTTACTCAACAGCCTACTCTCAGACGCGCTTCCACCAATATCTTGTACTGAATGGTGACTCCCCACATGAAAAACGCTGCCTCCCTTCTATCCTTAAACTCCACCATAAATGAACTCTTCAGCCTCAATATTCTTCTCAGCTTCAACGTTCCTGACACTGCACCATCAACAGATATACTGAAATTTTTTTCCATCTTATCATATCCTCCAACCACAGCCACCCAATCTACTTCTGATCTACCAGCCCCTCAAGCTACTCCACCTCCCCAGCCTGCCACACCCTCACACTCACTGCAGCTCCTCCAGAAGGTCAAGACCCATATCATCTATGAAGAAGAAAAATGAAGTCGACAGCCATACCCCAGGTCTCACTTGGAAAACCCTACGCCTCTTCACTACACCTACTAACAAGAACACCAAGTTCGCCGAAGAACTCCACTTCGACTCTGTAATGAAACTGTCAAATACACCTCCGTCGTCCCAAATAACTTCACATCAACACAAGTCGAAGATTTTGTAAAATAATTCCTCGAAGACTTCGAAAACTATGAACAATTCAGATGCCTACCAAAGAAGTGGTTAAAAATTTCAAGAATGAACCCATCCAAATAAAACAGTAAACTAAATTCATGATCCATTGTTGTTACAAGCTGTTTCCACTTGAATGCTGATGCCTCTTGCCATCAAGTGCTCCGCTGCTGGTTAAGTGGCAAGTTTATTGTGCATTCCTAGGCCTAGAAACTAGGCCCCAAAAGGGTTAACAAGAGTATATCTGGATTTATATCTACAGTTAATTTGTCTGTGTAAGCAAATTTAGAAGGAAATCGGTGTTTGTAAGGAAACTTGATCTCGACGTCATAAGCCAATCAACAGGCGACTTGAAACGACTTCTTGAAGAAGAAAATGACTGGGTTACTGTCTATTCCATTACAATATTCCGACTACCAGCTCTGTGATCAACGTCTCCTTCGCCGAAATCATCATGGCATCTTATGTAATCAGTGAATGTCTACGCATCTCAAATTACCAAATTAATCCCAGGAACATTGAATCAGAATGATTCCACCTCGTCACCCCATTTTCAGTGTATCTGGTGATTATCCAGCGTCAGGAAAGTTGAAGCAGAGAATATTACTGAGGCTGAAGAGGCGGCGTTCTTCACGTGAGGATTTATCATTCAGTACATGAGTGAGTGTTGCAAGCAAATTTAGGAAATTTGCTTAATATGTTTGGTACCTTACTTTTGGTAAAAGAACACATGTGCGACTACTGTAGTATTTAATAGTAGCAACGTAAAGCTATGCATGACCTTTGTCAAGCCGTTACTGGCTTGACAAAGCTCATGTTACAGTAGTTGCACATATGTCCTTTTACCTAACATATTGTCTTCAGCTTCGTTCCATTCTGCCCAGTCACTGTCCAGCTTCCTTTCATGACTTCAGGATTCTCAATAGGAGGATTACTACGAATCCTCTTGTTTTCCTCAGCCAGTCGCCATATCCTCGTCTGGCCTCCTTTGGCTCCTCCTTAAACAGCTGGTAAAGTTGGTCAAAAAAGCTCTTCACAGAGAGCTCATAAAATACGTTCTCACAAGATACAGATCACCTTACATGATACATATCACCTCACTACTCAATACAGATCACCTCAGTGCAGAGTAGATCACCTCACTACAGAGTAGTGAGGTGATCTGGTTAGCAAAAATTTAAAGTCAAGTGCTCGCAATGAAGCTAATAGAATTATTGGCTTCAAATCAAGAAATATATATAATAGGAACCCCTCATGTTATGCTTCAACTTTATATATCAGGTAAAATGGACACATGTGCAACTAATGCGACATTATATTGTGGCAACGTATCACTCTCCAGGAACTTTGTCAAGCCGTTACTAGCAACAGAGACACAGAGGATATATATAGGTAACAGAGTGAGATATAAATGCATAAGCACTGCAGTAGACAAGCTACTCTATGCTGAAGGTAGTAGTAGAAGTGTTAGTACTTGCATTAGTACTTGTAGTAGAAGTAGCAGTTGCTATGTTTTGAGAACTCTTGCTAATAATTCAGATGTGTCGAAGCTGCTTTTAAAACAAACAAACAAACAAACAAATTTTATTTCATTGCAGATTGCAGATTACATAGGTATCGGTAGTTACAATGTAAATTGAGTGCAAGGAGAGCCACTGACATGCCATGGCATTAGGGGCAGCTTATTCTAGTCCTTAAAGACTATGTACTTAATATTAGAGAAATTTATTGAGTTTATTCTAGTTAAAAATTATTTTCAAAATTACAATATGATGAAATTTTACTGTTTAAATTATTATATAATGATATTAGATTGTTACAGGTGTTAAGATTCTTGAATGATAATATGGAATTGAGATTATCTTAAGGAAAATAACATTGAGCATTTTTGACATTAACTTATAATATGAGTATTTAGTTTTGATTGAGTAGGGGGTAACATAATAGTAACATATTATTAAAAATTGAGATTATCGTATAGGAAAGTAATAATGAACATTTTTCAAAGTAGTTTATAGTATGATCATTTAGTTTTGGGTGAGTAGGTGGTTTTTGAGTTGAGTCTTAAATTGATTTTCAGACAAGATTATCTTAATATTTACTGGTAATGAATTCCAGATTCTGGGGCCCTTTATGTGCATAGAATTTTTACATAGGTTGATATGAACACGGGGTATATCAAAAAGTGATCTGTGTCTTGTGTTGTGGTCATGGGTCCTATTAAAGTTGGTGAGGAGAATTTTGAGCAGAGGGTTTATATTAGAGTGTAAAGTTTTATATATGTAGTAGGCACAAGAGTAAGTATGAATGTTCTTTACGGTGAGTAGTTTGAGACTTTTGAATATTGGTGGAGTATGCTGTCTAGAGTGGGAATTTGTTATCATTCTGACTGCGGCCTTTTGTTGTGTTATGAGTGGTCTAAGGTGATTTAACGTTGTTGATCCCCATGCACAGATTCCATAGGTGAGATACGGGTAGATAAGTGAATGATATAGTGCAAGGAGAGCTGATTGAGGTACATAATAGCGTATCTTTGATAATATGCCTACTGTCTTCGAGATTTTCTTGGAAATTTGTTGTATATGTGTTTGGAATTTAAGGCTACTGTCAAGGTGGATTCCTAGGAATTTTCCCTCTGTGAGTCTTGTGATGGGTGTACCATTGAGTGTTATGTTAAGTGGAACATTTGTGGCTTTGCTTCCAAACTGTATGAAGTAGGTCTTGTCAGTATTGAGAGTAAGCTTGTTAGTCGTCATCCATGTTGATATTTTCTGTAATTCGGCATTAACAGTGTTGGCCAGTATAACTGGATTTGGGTGAGAGAAGACATATGTTGTGTCATCTGCAAATAAAATGGGTTTGAGTAGTTGTGATGCATTCGGTAGGTCATTTATGTAAATGAGGAATAGGAGTGGCCCCAGGACACTTCCTTGAGGGACTCCGACTGTAATTTGTTGTGTGGAAGAGTTCGCTCATTTGTGTACACGTATTGGCTTCTGTTGGTGAGGTATGACTTTAGGTAGTTGAGTGGGTGCCCCTTATACCATAGTGTGCTAATTTTGTGAGCAGTAAATCATGGTCGACTGTATCAAAAGCTTTGCGTAGATCAATGAAGATTTTCAAGTGGGACTTCTTTTTTCTCAAGTGCTGTATATATTAACTCCAACATGTGCATAATAGCATCGTTTGTGCTCTTGTTTGTCCTGAATCCAAATTGACAGGGGTTGAGTACATTGTGTGAGACGAGGTAGGAATAGATTTGTCTATGAATTAATTTTTCGAAGATTTTAGAAAGCAATTGTAAATTAAAAATTGGTCTATAATTATTCAGGTCTGTTTGATCACCTCCTTTGTGGATCTGCTTATTTTTTTTAAATGGTAATTAAGGATGATTCACGGTACTTACGTCTGTGGAAATTAGGTTCCTTAATTACAACTGGGGGTGTAGTAAAATTTCATCAGATGGTTGGCGGAATTCTGGTATTGTACACATCCATTGTTCAAGGTGTCGTTAATGTATTCATTAGACATGTTTCGAGGTTTCTTGCTGATTTGCAGACGTATATACCCTGCCACCTGATTGCCTTGCAGGAGAGCCGAATTTAGTGTATGATAACCATGGTTACCTTCGTATTGCATATATTGTTTTAATAAAAATATTGTGTATCATTGTGGGTATTGCAAATATTTTTTAATAAAATTCTGAGTAACATTTTATATACTTTGTTTACCATGTACTGCTTTACCATGTTTAACTTTTTTTTAGAAAATCAAATTCTGTGTATCACTGTGTAATTTATTGGTCATGTCTTTATCTCTACCTCGGCAAGTCGCAGTGTTGTTTATTATTCAATACCACTCGTTCGTGGTTACAATACAATAAAATACTGCTCGTGCAGGCTAGTACACCAAACGGGGAGTAGAATGAAATTAGCTCAGAGGCACCCACGGTAAAACACCTAGCTCTGCTGGGTGAGTGATTTTTGTAGGATTGTGTGGTCCTGTAAGAGCGTCATGTGTGATTTTTGCTCACCATAGGGCTGGCCAAAACGACATGGTTAAGTAGTTCTGAGCAAATGAGCGACTCTGTGATGTACAAATCTATACCCCCTTGATGCCTGTTTAGTCTGTCGCATCTGAACAGGTTATAACCTGGGAACCGTATTTCGTTGTCAAAATGATTCTTTATGGGGTCTTTGTGAAAGCTGCAATCTTCAGTCCCATGATGTAAGGTATTTTGTCGTTTATTGTTGGCATTAGACCCTGTATTTTTGCATAAATTAATGTTGTTTTATTGATAGAATTTAGGGGGGTTTTGTTTGCTAGAGTTAATATCTGTTGGTCTGGAGTGGAGGCCAATGATGATGTGCCTGACAGTATATGTTGTAGCATTGTCTTTCATGGACTGACGTGGTGAAATAAGTTACAAAAGAAGAGTTGCACCCTCCTGTTGTCATGTGGGTGCGGCATTCTTTGGGATGATCAAAAGTGCATGTCCCACATGTTTTTCAAGATATACCAGATATACATTTGCAAAGACTGGATTTTTGTTTGCCAGGATTTTTTGTAACTGTTTCCTACTGATGCATTTTTTTCCTGTTTCCCCACTTCCTACAGCCCCTGTATGGACATCAGTGCTTCCACCAGTTTTTACTGGCAATGTGTCAACACTATTCCCTGAGGCATCATCCCCTTTTGTTCCATCTCCAGCAGTATTACTTATTTGTGCCTCTGGAAATTGTGTAACATTGTCTTCACCTGGTTCATCACCAGAGCCACTGTCTCCATTTGGTGCACTGTCATCCAGGACACCATCTCCATCTGGTGCACTGTCCTCCAGGACAATACCAGCCCCATCTGGTGCACTGTCCTCCAGGACATCACCAGCCCTATCTGGTGCACTGGCATCCAGGGCACCATCTCCATCTGGTGCACTGTCATCCAGGACACCATCTCCATCTGGTGAACTGTCCTCCAGGACAATGCCATCCCCATCTGGTGCACTGTCATCCAGGGCACCATCTCCATCTGGTGCACTGTCATCCAGGGCACCATCTCCATCTGGTGAACTGTCCTCCAGGACAATGCCATCCCCATCTGGTGCACTGTCATCCAGGACACCATCTCCATCTGGTGCACTGTCCTCCAGGACATCACCAGCCCCATCTGGTGCACTGTCCTCCAGGACATCACCAGCCCCATCTGGTGCACTGTCATCCAGGACACCATCTCCATCTGGTGCACTGTCCTCCAGGACATCACCAGCCAGATCTGGTGCACTGTCCTCCAGGACATCACCAGCCCCATCTGGTGCACTGTCCTCCAGGACATCACCAGCCCCATCTGGTGCACTGTCCTCCAAGACATCACTAGCACCATCTGGTGCACTGTCCTCCCAGACATCACCAGCACCATCTGCTGCACTGTCCTCCAAGACAGCCACATCCGACCCACACATTTTACTTTCCCAGCTGTTATGCACGGCTGTCATGTTTTCTAAGAAGGATATTTTGTTGGTGATCTTGTCTTTTAATGTAGATGTAATTTTCTCCCACAGGTGTACCTTGTGTGGGCAGACCCAAAAACATTTTTCTAATTTTATATCAATAGTGGTTGCTGGTTTAAAGTTCCTGCATGACCCATGGGACCATTTACCAAAGAGATTGAATGCAATCCAAGCATGACTTCGTCTGTTACTCTTTGTGCAGACTACATAGCTACAAAACTGACATATCCCAGAGATTTGGTTGAGAAAACCCTATTGTCACCTAGAAAGAATTTCTACAGGACTGAACCTAAAGAAATACCTGCCAGGAAAAATGTACTGGTTTTACCCTACAATGAGAATTTGGTCAGCTTTTGGTAGACACTAAAAAAATTCAGTATAAACCTTGTCTTCAAAAACAGTGGGACAGTGAAACAGGTTGATTAAAAACACACCGTGTAATAATGTGGGTGGAGTTTACAAGGTCCCTTGAACTCTTTGCCCTCTCTCATATATTGGTCAAACGAGTAAACCTCTGAAAACCAGATTAGCCCAACATCAGTACTCTATCAAGACAGGCCAGGTGTCAGATGCTATCTTTAACCTTGTCAGTTCTTGCAATCACCCACCTGGAGTATACCAGGTGGGCAGGAGCCCACCCAGTGGGCAGCTGCCCAGATCATTGTACAGTTCCATCATGGAAAGAAACATAATTGAATCCTCGGTCATATTATGGGCAGTACGAACTCGATAGCTATTTATTAAAGTTTAATTGTACACAACCTTAAACAACAAAATTGCATGAGTGCACATTATCCCATGGGGTCTTGTGAGGTTCTGGTGACGTTAGACCATTGTTCTCCGCACCGAACATCACGATACGTCCATCGTGAACGTCGGTACAATATATAACCCGTTTAGTTACAAGTGCATAAAGGTATCTTACATTTACAAGTACACAAGGTTAAGTGGCTGCAGTCAGTGCTTGCAACATAATCGATATAATTTATAACCATTAGTAATAAGTAAGTTTATTTATATATAGGTACACATAAATGCAGTTACAAAAATTATTATACATAGTAACACATGTGTAGATTACCTTTGATAACCCTAAAAAAAATAGTCAAAGTGACTTAATTCTATGAAGGTACATATCCTGATTGCAACATGTTGATTGCAACATGTTGATTGCAACTACCTTAGTGGATTACAGAGTTAGGCTGTTAGTGGTGATAAAGACGTTAAAGGATTCCGGAAAATTCATGAATTATCTAGTTATTATGTCTTAGAGAATAACTGGAATAGTATGGAAGATTCATAAATAATACAGACATAATAATCGATATTGAGGATACTGGTAGACAGTATTTACGAATATATGATGAGATTCTTCCGAGTATTTCTGGAACATTCTAGAACCTCCCGTGACATACGGTATTTTAAGCTGACAAATAAGCACATTCGGTTCTTTTATTCATTAGAAGGTTTACACATAATAGCATCATGCTGTATGTGTATTATCCACTACTGTAACATAATCTCTCATGTTACATGACTTGTTGGCAGCGATTAGATGAAGCTTAGAGCTGGCTATTACATTTATTTATTCTGTTTCTCGCTTTCTGTAACCCTAGAGACCCTCGACTACCCTACCCTATATGGGGAGGGACGTGGAGGGTAGGTGGGTGACAGGCATGTGGATTGGTGCCTCTCCTCATACTCTGAGAGAAGCTGTGGCGGCTGTCACCAACACTAACCTACTTTGAGAAAAATTCCCCTCATTTCTATTGTTGGTATTCTTGCAATATGACGCTCCGAGAATTTTGAAAGTACTTCTTGAGCTTGAAGATTTCCATCCTCCGTGGCTTGTCTTGCATTGTTGCATTGTGTGTGTGTGTGTGTGTGTGTGTACTCACCTATTTGTACTCACCTATTTGTGGTTGCACGGGTCCAGTCATAGCTCCTGGCCACGCCTCTTCACTGATTGCTACTAGGTCCTCTCTCTCCTTGCTCCATGGGCTTTATCAAACCTCGTCTTAAAACTATGTATGGTTCCTGCCTCCACTACGTCACTTTCTAGGCTATTCCACTTCCTGATAACTCTATGACTAAACAAATACTTCCTAACATCCCTTTGACTCATAGGAGTCTTCAACTTCCAATTGTGACCCCTTGTTCTGTGTCCCCTCTCTGGAACATCTTGTCTCTGTCCACCTTATCTATTCCTCGCAGTATATATCGTTATCATGTCTCCTCTAACCCTCCTGTCCTCTAGTGTCGTCAGGCCGATTTCCTTTAACCTTTCTTCGTAGGACAATCCCCTTAGCTCTGGGACTAGTCTTGTTGCAAACCTTTGCACTTTCTCTAATTTCTTGACGTGCTTGACCAGGTGTCGGTTCCAAACTGGTGCTGCATACTCCAGTATGGGCCTGACGTATATGGTGTACAGAGTCTTGAACGATTCCTTAGTGAGGTATTGGAACGCAATTCTTAGGTTTGCCAGACGCCCGTATGCTGCAGCAGTTATCTGATTGATTTATGCCTCAGGAGATGTGCTCGATATTATACTCACCCCAAGATCTTTTTCCTTGAGTGAGGTTTGCAGTCTTTGGCCACCTAGACTATACTCTGTCTGCGGTCTTCTTTGCCCTTCCCCGATCTTCATGACTTTATATTTGGCAGGGTTAAATTCAAGGAGCCAGTTACTGGACCAGGCTTGTAGCCTGTCCAGGTCTCTTTGTAGTCCTGCCTGATCCTCGACTGATTTAATTCTTCTCATTAACTTCACATCATCTGCAAACAGGGACACTTCTGAGTCTATCCCTTCCGTTATGTCATTCACATATACCAAAAAACAGTACAGGTACTAGGACTGACCCCTGTGGAACCTCACTCGTCACAGGTGCCCACTCTGACACCTCGTCACGTACCATGACTCGTTGTTGCCACCCTGTCAGATATTCTCTGATCCATTGCAGTGCCTTTCCTGTTACGTGTGCCTGATCCTCTAGCTTTTGCATTAACCTCTTGTGATGAACTGTGTCGAACGCCTTCTTGCAGTCCAAGAAAATGCAGTCTATCCACCCCTCTCTCTCGTGTCTTACTTCTGTTACCTTGTCATAAAACTCCAGTAGGTTTGTGACACAGGATTTTCCTTCCCTGAAACCGTGCTGGTTGTCGTTTATAAGCTTGTGTCTTTCTAGGTGCTCCACCACTCTCCTTCTGATGATCTTCTCCATGACTTTGCATACTATACACGTCAGTGACACAGGTCTGTAGTTTAATGCCTCGTGTCTGTCTCCTTTCTTAAAAATTGGGACTACATTTGCCATCTTCCACACCTCAGGTAGTTGCCCAGTTTCAATGGATGTGTTGAAGATTTTTGTTAGTGGCACACTTAACATCTCTGCTCCCTCTCTAAGGACCCACGGAGAAATGTTGTCAGGTCCCACCGCTTTTGAGAAATCGAGTTCACATAGCAACTTCTTCACCTCCTCCTCGAATGTGTGTATTTCATCCAGCACTTGTTGGTATACCTCCCTATTCTGAATTCCTGGAGTCCTTCCTGTCTCCTCTGTAAATACTTCTTTAAATCTCATGTTGAGCTCCTTACATACCTCTTGGTCGTTTCTTGTGAACTCCCCACCTCCCTTCCTCAGCCTGATTACCTGGTCCTTGACTGTTGTTTTTCTCCTGATGTGGCAATACAACAGCTTCGGGTCAGACTTGACTTTTGATGCTATGTCATTTTCGTATTGTCGCTGAGCCTCCCTTCTTACCTGTGCATATTCGTTTCTGGCTCTTCGGCTAATCTCTTTATTTTCCTGGGTCCTTTGTCTTCTGTACTTTTTCCATTCTCTAGTGCACTTAGTTTTTGCCTCCCTACACCTTTTGGTGAACTAAGGACTCGTTCTGGTCTTCCCATTACTTCTGTTTCCCTTGGGAAGAAACCTCTCCTCGGCCTCTTTGCATTTGGTTGTCACATATTCCATCATTTCTTTTACTGGTTTTCCTGCCAATTCTTTCTCCCACTGAACGTCTTGTAGGAAGTTCCTCATGCCTGTGTAGTCCCCCCTTTTGTAGTTTCGTTTTTCCCTTCCTATTCCTGCTCCCCTCTCCAGTTGTAGCTCAACTATGTAATCAAAACACAGAACCAAATGATCACTAGCTCCAAGGGGCCTTTCATACGTGATATCTTCGATGTCCTAACTACTCAAGGTGAATACTAGGTACAGTCTTGCTGGATCATCCTCACCTCTCTCTCTGGTAGTGTCTCTAACATGTTGATGCATGAGGTTTTCCAGTACTACATCCATCATCTTGGCTCTCCATGATTCAGGACCCCCATGGGGCTCCAGGTTTTCCCAATCAATCTCCTTGTGATTGAAATCACCCATAACTTGTAACTGTGTGTGTGTGTATAAGACAAGCCATGGGAGGTGGAAATGTTTAGCTCAGGTACTTTCACACTTCTCTGTGTCATCAGGAGCTATGCAGTGTTGCAAGAGTAGCAACTGAAGAAATGAGAAGTTATCTCAGAGGTAAGGTAGCGTGGTGTGACACCAGCTCCAGCATGTGTCCATCATTACAACCACTACCAATACTACCTCTAGTAAAATCATAGCCTCTACCACAACTAATACTTTCAGCAGCACATTGCCACTTCTATTTTCACCAATATCCTCAGTTCCGAAAATCACTGTTACCACCATCTTATGCATGTGTATATAAATGTGAATTTATAACCTATACATAAACGCATTAGTCAGTGTGTCGGTGATGCCTGGAATAGTCAAGTCAAACCTCTGTACAACAATCTCATGAAAATAAATGTCAGGAATGGTCTCTTGCAAGGGTTTTTAACAAGGGGTATTCGTACCCTTTGGGGGTATGTGCAGCCAAATAATGGGGATTATAGGACTTAATCTCTAATAATTTTGCCATTTTTCTATAAATAAATATGATAAAATCCTTATGATTTATTTTAGCTGTTGTGTTCCTAGTTATCCATATGTAAAGTAAAACTAAGGTATTGATATCTTTTGAAGTCATTCTGATACGTAATAGGACTGGTGATGATTTCGACAGTTTGGTGAAAGGGGGGGGGGTTGTAATCGATCCTTGGACTACTGAATAGAAAATTGAGCAAAGATCACCTGTGCATGTCAACTGGTCTCTAAATCATCACCGAGTAATAGTTGACCAGTTAAAATGTAAAGGAGACTGAATAAGTTGTTCCAAAATATTAAGGAAAACCTTCAAAAGCAACATGCAGGTGACAGACGACCGGCACTGGCTCACACCGTGCAATATTTAATTAAAGAGTTTGCTCAGGTCTGGAAATTTTAAAATCCTATAAAAAAACAAGTCTTCATTTTTTTTTTTTTTCAAATTTCTTCTTGCACTTGTATTAGTTACAATTTGTTTAAGAAAAATCTTTATTTTGTATTTATTTTAGAAATCTAATTTGATAAAAATAACAAAATATTGGCAAAATTAGAATTCACTCTTCTCAAAATAAATTCAAAATTATTGTGGGTTTGAAGCTGATCACAAGAAGCATGCACTAGTTATTACAAGAGACTAAGTTTGACAAATTGAAATTTACAGAGCTCTGAGTGGTAATTTGTGTTTTAATAAAGCCCATCATTTGTAAATGTTTGAAGCCGATCAGAAAAGGCCTTGTTTAGTGTTTAATTTGGTTCAACGATTCCAAATTTTTAACTATTTCAGCAAAATTTGAAATTTGTACCTTTTATGACTAAACCTATGGTTTATCATCCTCATTAAAGACTGCAATGTCAGAAAAAAAATATTCGTTAGTAATTGTAGAAAAATGAAATCGTCAAATTGGGACTTTTAGCATGTTTTATTGCTATTTTACACTACAAACAATTTGTACTGACCATAAGATGCATCAATCAGAAAAGACTAAAGATGTCACAGTATTATTACATTATAGAATGCATCGTGAATGATATTTTGAAACCAATCCGAAAAAGCATTCATTACACTGTTCTGCATGATTTTTTTTTATTGACTCGATGGTATCTTTTTCGGTATATGTATGAAAAATAGTGATTCATTGTGTTTTTTATTCATCTCTATCACATCAGGTTGTCAAGTTATACGGAAAAGTTACTTTTCCCTTTTCGTATAACGTAAGTAAATGCTTACCTTATATGTATTGGCTTAAATGTCAAATCTAATATATTTTTCTTTATTTTCAGATTATTAATGTCTAGAGGCTGCATAAATTCACCAGACATATTTTACTATGTCTGCGGGCAATTCACTCCTTCAGATTCCCAGAACAACATTACTCCTTTATTGAATGCTGTACTTTGTTTATTTTGGCTGCAAACTTGGAGACCAGGACAAACCATTTGCACCACACAAAGCTTGCAAAGAGTTGCATCAGTAAGCTCCAAATGTGGTCAGTTGGAAAACTTAAATATATGCCCTTTGGAGTTCCAATGGTATGGCAGGAGCAGATGAACCACCGTGATGACTGCTACTTTTGTATGACTAAAGTAGCTGGATTCAACAAGAAGACTATAAAGATCGCATAATATACCCAAATATTCCTTAAGCAATAAGGCTGTTCCACACTCTGAAGATATTCCTGTACCTGTGCCACCTGAGACATAGCAAATTTCATTAGAGTCTCATACCAGTGATTCTAAGGAGATGGAAGTAGACTGTGAACCACCAACAAATGACGATCCCAAACCCTTCAACTAAGTTGAGACCTTAACTTTCCAAAAGAAAGTGCACAGTTACTTGGCTCTAGACTGAAGGAACACGGGCTTTTAGCTCCTGGAACAACATTCGTTTGGTACCGTCATCGTGAATCGGAATTCACTCAGTTCTTTGACAAAGAGGAATCTTTAGTTTCTGTTCAAATATTTCTGGCCTTATTGAACACATGGGGATGTCATACAAAGCAGATGAATGGAGACTCTTCATTGATTCTTCAAAAAGAAGTTTAAAGGCTGTACGTCTCTTCAATGGCAACACAGCTGCATCTGTGCCAATTGGCCATAGTGTCCAAATGTCAGAAACTTACGCAAATACTGAGACACTAATATCTGCAATCAAGTATCAGAATCACAATTTTCTCATTTGTGGTGATTTAAAAGTTATTGCTCTCCTACTAGGTCTTCAAGGCGTATACGCCAAGTATCCCTGTTTTCTGTGTCTTTGGGATAGTAGGGCAGACAGCCAGCACTATGAACAAAAAGACTGGCCACCAAGAACCAGCTTCATACCCAGAAATCACAACGTGAAAACTGTGCCACTAGTTGACCAAAAGAACATTCTGCTGCCACCACTTCACATCAAATAAGGGCTTATGACAAATTTTGTGAAGGCCTTGAACGAGAATGGAACTGCTTTCAAGTACCTGGAGTCAAAGTTTCCTTGTATAAGTGAAGGCAAGCTAAAGGCAGGAATCTTTGTTGGCCCTCAGATTCGGAAATTGGTGAAGGACAAGCATTTTGATGAAGGATTATCAAGGGGTCCAGGTTAATGCCTGGTTTTCATTCAAGCAGATTGTCCACAACTTCCTGGGAAGCAGGCGCTCCCCCGAATATGAAAAATGAACCAAGACCTGATTTCAAGTTTCCAACAACTTGGGTCTAGAATGAGTGTGAAGATACACTTTTTGCACTCACATCTTGACTATTTTCCCAACAATTGTGAGGACTACAGTGAGGAACAAGGATACCAGTTTCATCAGGATATTTGCACCATGGAAACTCGATACCAGGGCAAATGGAATGTCAGCATGATGGCTGATTAATGGTGGTCATTGAAACGTAATGGTCTCGATGCACAGCACAAGCGAAAACGAAGTGGTCCTCCTTCCTTTGATTCAATATGTAGGCTAACCATCAGGAGCATATTTTTTTAATAAAACCATTTGATTTGATTCATGTTGATTTGGAATTCATATGTTCTTAAAACTAACAGAATGTGCTTTTCCATGATTACTTACCTATTTTTTATAAAGTAACAATTAATTAAAAATTCATATTTTTTATTATCATTAATTTGTATTTTATTCAAAATCCCTACATGATAGAGCAAAATAGTTTAGATATTTACGATCAGCATCCCAAGAATATGTAAGATCGCAACGATGAATAAAAATAAAAATTAAAAACATTCCCAACATCCTGGAATGGCTTGGATAACTTCGAATGTCCTCAATGGCAGAGCTTCAAATTTTCGAAAAAAAAAGGTTAAGAAGAATACGTAGGAGAGTAAACTTTAGATATGCAAGTGCAAATGTGACGATTTTACTTGTAAAATATAAAATATTAAAAAAATTCAAGACAAAATATTATTTTTGGGTATCATAAAACATGTTATTACATTATTTGACTTTACCATAAATTCAATTTGGTATTGTTTTATCATTTGTGATTATCAAAAATTATTTCGAGATTGCCAATATTGAAGACGTGCTATAAATGTTGCCATGTCCAACTTTTCACACTTATATTTTTTATAACTTTATTTATTGGACGATCTTGATGCAACTCTTATCACATACGACTCACCATGTCTGGAGTCTGTGGTAAAAATTTCAACGGAATCGTATATAGGGAAAAAAAATGTATCAAATTTAACCACTCTCCACTTAAAAAATTGAAGCAAATTGAATAAGGTATTCTCAAGTTATGAGCAAAATAATATCGAGATGTAGGGAAAATAAAAATAGGCATCCTCTTAGGGTAGCCCTACGGGGATACCTAATAATAATAATAATAATAATAATAATAATAATAATAATAATAATTATAACAATAATAATAATAATAATAATAATAATAATAATAACAACAAGAACAACAACAACAACAACAACAACAACAACAATAATAATAAAAATAATAATAATAACAAGAAGAAGAAGAAGAAGATGAAGTAGAAGAAAAAAAGACAGAAAAGAATAAGAAAAAAAAAATAACACCTTAACAGGAACAATAATTTGTTTACAAAGAAAATTTCCAGAAAAAAAACATTTTTATTGGGACTGCCTGTCCCTCAAAGTTGAGTCTTATGAAGTCGTATAAAGGACAATTTTTGCACATTGACATACACAAGAAGAGTGAGATAGTGTCGTATGAAAGATATCGATGGTGATAGTAGCAAAGCAATGAAGTCAGCCTTCACATCCATTTCTAAGACTTGAATTTTTGTTTGGTTGTAGTTGTTTCCAATGTAAGATATTGTGTACCACAGACTCATAGAATGTAGGGAAGAAACATGTGTAATGAGAAAATAAAAAAAAAAAATCGAGAAAATACGAAAAAGAATGATTTCTTACAGAACTAAATAGTGCATAAATCAAGAAACATTTTGGCGCAATCTGTTTGATTCTGTGGAAAATATTGGTATTGTCTAGAGCCCGTTATACACCCCCAGTTGGGAGAATGGGGGCATGATAGGGGAGAGAGACGCCGCCTAGAGACAGTTCTGTATTTACTTAATTCTAAGAAGTAGCCTCGTACTCCAAGGCTAATTATACACTACAACTGCTACATTAATACTACATATATTTAAGCAAAGTTAGAAATAGTCGTTAGCTTACTGTAGTAATTACACTATGTAACACAGTTTTTTTCCTGGCAAGTAAGTGTTATTTTCCAACTCTTTTTATTGCAAAACAATAGAAAATGCCCATTATTAATTTTAAACTTTGTTTTTGTAGCTTACAGGATGAATTTTTGACAAAAAATGGCTAAATTTCAATATTGATTCCTAGTTTAGGATGTAAAACAAAAACATATAATTAAATAAATAAAATTTACATAAATAAAATAAAATTTACATAAATAAAATAAAATTTACACAAATTTTATTTTATACTTTCTGAAACATTTACATAGTTAAAAATGAGCAGTTTTTTTTTAAGTTTTGCGAGCATGCAACAAATCACTTTCCCGTTTAAGCCCCCAAATGTTGTCTGCCATCATGTTTTCATTATAAGATCCCTGATATCTGTGTTCAAAGTCCATTATATCTTGGTGGAAGCGCTCCCTTTGCTCCTCTGAGTACGCTCCCATATTCTCCTTGAAATTGTCAAGATGAGCATCAAGGATATGGACCTTAAGGGACATTCTACAGCCCATCTGACCATAGCTTTTTACCAAAACTTTTAGAAAAATTCTCCCAGGCTTCCTCTTCCTTCTCTGTGAGCTTCTTTGGAAATTCTGAGCACACCATGATTTTCCTGACTTGGGAAATAAATATTGAAGATACCTGAAGGCTGCAGACTGTTTGTCAAGAGCTGTAAAAAGCTGTTTCATTAGCCCTAGTTTGATGTGTAATGGAGGGAACAGAACCTTTTGAGGATCCACCAATAGTTTATGTTCGATATTATGTTTTCCTACTGAGAACTCAGTCCTTTGAGGCCAGTGCTTCCTCTGGTAATGTGCTGCTCTGTCTATATACTATCCCAATGACAGAGATAACAGGGAAACTTGGTGAAACCTTCTTGGAGTCCCATCAAAAATTCCACCATTTTGAAGTCTCCAATAATCTCCCTGCCATACTTATCATAGTTCAAAGCTACCAGTAGAAGATTGACACTGTTGTAGTCCTCCTTAAGATTCACTGAATGAGCAAAGGGAAGAGATGGACACTTGTTCCCAGTGTGCAGAAATACAGCTTTTAGGCTTCTGGAGGAGCTGTCAATGAAGAGTCTCCACTCATCTGGATTGCATGCAATTACAATTACATTAAACAGGCATGATACATCATTACAGTAACACAACCTGTCTTCATCAGTAAAGAAGCTTGAAAAATGTTGGTGAAGTTTTCTTTGGCTTGTCACTTGCACACTTTCATCCACCAAGTCCCACTCCTTGAACCTTGAAATCAAAAGCTCAGCATTTGACTTTGTCAAACCAAGATCTCTGATAAGGCCATTGAGGTCTGTTTGGTTTGAGTAGTAAGGATTCCTCACAACAGCTGCACCTGTGAGATCATTGGCTTCTTCACTGTGCTCTTCATTTTCTGATTTGCTGTTTTCTTCTTCTGACGGTTGAATTCTTTCTGGAGGTGCAGGTACAGGAAGATCAGCACTGTGTGGTACTGCTGCAATAGCAGAGGGAAGGGATGGATAAGAAATAGCAGGGGCATTTTTCCCAGTTCGGCGTTTGGAAGGATCCACCAGGCAGAAGTAGCAGTTGGTTTAGTGATCAGTGGGTTCACGCCATATTCTAGGAACAACAAACTTCATGGCTCTTTTTTCTCCTCTCTACCATCCTGTAAAAGAACCAAAGAATTAGTTTCTGTTACATTCATTTCATATAAAAAATGTTCCTATTCAAGATTTTACCCTTCATATACCTAATGACTTTCTTATCATCCAGTGTTTTCTTACAATGTTCACAAGCAACATGAGGTGCCCAGGTCTTGTCTGGGTCCACAACTGGCATGCCAAAATATGCTTTGTAAGCTTCATACATTTTTTAGATGCTGTTACAGAGAACTTCTTTGTTCTTGTCTTAATGAATTGACCACATATGTAGCAGAATGCATCTGGAGAATGATTGCAGCCTCTTGATGCCATTTCACTTCTTCTGATGTGTCTTCTCAGGCAGCCAGAGCTGAAGTGAATGCTGGTTTGTGAGTCCCTGTTTTTATATTTGTCAAGCAAAACCCTAAAACATAATAGTTTCACATCAGTCTTTCTTGAAAGTGTTCCAGAAGTGTCCTGACCACAACAGCAAAGTTCTGGGATCAAAACTGTTTTTTTAAATTTTGTTTAGTTATAAAGAATTGGGAAATTTTGCTTATTTCCCAGGAACACGACAAAAGTGAAATTTTGTTACATAGTGTTATACATCCCATACATTAATTACGCCTTAGACAGTTTGAGTGCCGGCGGGCTGAGCCAACGGCGGGCAGTCCTGACAAAACCTATTGACCGAGACACAAATCCCCGGCTGTGCGCTGTAAATTACTAATCGTGTAACTTACGTACCAGCCGTGTGCAGGCACCCTCGGTAACAGGAGCAGGCAGCTGTGACGGACTCACCAGGTATTTCTCAGGTGATTCCCAGCCTTCTACCTCCGCGTAATTATTAGACCTTGAATATTCATCTGTACTTAGCATAACCTGAGATTACCACCATCAGTTGCCATACACTGCCTGCTGTGATAAATAAGGTCAGTACCCCATTGTTTGAAACCAGGAATCACTAAGCCAACTCAGCTATGACGCACAACCACTGCCTCAATTCCCCTCTGTTTCTACCATTTTTCGAAGTGGTTTTATCGCAATTTCATAATTATATTCGATGACATCATCAAAATGATGCACTGACACCAAGTGTAACTCACTTGGTGTCACTGCAACATATATGATTTTTTGTTCTAAATATTATTAGTTTTGTGTCAATGTTTAGAAAATAAACTACATGGCATCTTCTCATGCTACAAGAGGGCAGAAAGGATTGTGTCAGCTCAGTTATCCATATAATCCCCTGTCTGCCTGCCTATAAATACCCCTTCCACCTGTCCTTCGTGTTAGTGTGACTTTGTAAATGGTCCAAGTCGGACCGAAACGTCGTCGTAAGCTCCTCTCTTTTTTGTATGTGCGGGTTGTGTGTGTACTGATGTGGTTGTAAGTTGGAAAAATAAACACATAAGCAGTATAATGTGATCCTATATTGACAACGTCTCGCCAACAGTGGGCTTTATCGAGTCACAAACGTTGTGTACGTTGTCAATAAAGGATCACATACTGCTTATGTGTTTATTTTTCCATTGTGTCGGTATTTTATACCATTTATTTCCTCCGTGGTTGTAAGTTGCTCATCCCTCGTCTTAATTACTGTTTTCAGCCGAAATCGTGCCACCAGTGAGGAAGGGATGCAGAGAGAAGTATAAATGGTGAAAAATGGATGTTTTATACTGGGGAATGATTGATGAATGAGGGAGCACTGTCTCATGATAACTTTAATCCATAAATAACATTTTTATTGTTTTTTCTCAAAAGTCAGTTATTTTCCTATCAGTAAAATTTTCTTCATTACCTATGATTAGATTGTGATGACACACTATTAGGGAATCATGGTTTTACCATCCTACAGAAGGAATTTGTAATAATAGCCATTACTGTTTATGTTTTATTTATTTTCAAATACAAAAAAAAAGGAATTTCAAAATAATTTTGGGGTGATACAATATAATAATATGTCTTTCAATTCCTTCTATACAATTCTTATTTAACCTGAACTTGTTCATGTAAACTCAACTAAATCCTAAAATTTTGCAAAAAATTTACGAAGGTGTTGCCATATAAAAACCTAATTATTTTTTATCTTCATATATTAGGGTAAACTTCATAAAACTTGTAAATGAATGGTTCAGAGAACCGACGAGTTGGTAAATTAGACACATATGCAACACTTGGGTATCTTTATTGAGGAAACGTTTCGCCACAGAGTGGCTTCATCAGTCCATACAAAGCAGAATCGTGAAGAACAGGAGGAGTATGAGGTGGTCAGTCCCTCAATCTTGAGTCGATGTTGTCAGTCCATCAATCTTGAATAGAATACAACATATGAGCGTAGAGGAAGCTTATATACTGTAGACAGGAGAGGTGCAGCAGTTGTAGGAGGTGTCACATTTGTCCAATGTGGAAGTAGGTTGTGCCCAAGGAATAGGCAAGCGAAGAAATCCCTGTATTAAGATACCAAGATGTTGCAGTGTCAGACAGGATGTAAATGAATGGTTTAAAGAACCAACGAGTTGGTAAATTAATACAGGGATTTCTTCGCTTGCCTATTCCTTGGGCACGACCTACTTCCACATTGGACAAATGTGACACCTCCTACAACTGCTGCACCTCTCCTGTCTACAGTATATAAGCTTCCTCTACGCTCATATGTTGTATTCTATTCAAGATTGATAGACTGACAACATCGACTCAAGATTGAGGGACTGACCATCTCATACTCCTCCTGTTCTTCACGATTCTGCTTTGTATGGACTGATGAAGCCACTGTGTGGCGAAACGTTTCCTCAATAAAGATACCCAAGTGTTGAATATGTGTCTAATTCATAAAACCTCTAGTATACTATTTTTACCCACTTCTTAATTTACAATACAAAAAGTAATTAACAATTATTAAAAATTTCCTTGATGAATCCTTCTTCCCGTCGGAAAGTACTATTGTTATGTTGAGCAGTGCCTGTTGTAGAGGTGATCACTGATAGTGCCTGTTGTACAGGTGATCACTAATAGTGCCTGTTGTACAGGTGATCACTGATAGTACCTGTTGTACAGGTGATCACTGATAGTGCCTGTTGTACAGGTGATCACTGATAGTGCCTGTTGTGCAGGTGATCACTGATAGTGCCTGTTGTGCAGGTGATCACTGATAGTGCCTGTTGTGCAGGTGATCACTGATAGTGCATGTTGTGCAGGTGATCACTGATAGTGCCTGTTGTGCAAGTGATCACTGATAGTGCCTGTTGTGCAAGTGTTCTTTGATTGTGCTGTTGTACAGGTGATCACTGATAGTGCCTGTTGTGCAGGTGATCACTGATAGTGCCTGTTGTGCAAGTGATCACTGATAGTGCCTGTTGTGCAGGTGATCACTGATAGTGCCTGTTGTGCAGGTGATCACTGATAGTGCCTGTTGTGCAAGTGATCACTGATAGTGCCTGTTGTGCAAGTGATCACTGATAGTGCCTGTTGTGCAAGTGATCACTGATAGTGCCTTTGTACAGGTGATCACTGATAGTGCCTGTTGTGCAGGTGATCACTGATAGTGCCTGTTGTGCAGGTGATCACTGATAGTGCCTGTTGTGCAGGTGATCACTGATAGTGCCTGTTGTGCAGGTGATCACTGATAGTGCCTGTTGTGCAGGTGATCACTGATAGCCTGTGTGCAAGTGATCACTGATAGTCCTGTTGTAGTGACACTGATAGTCCTGTTTGCAAGTGATACTGATATTGCTGTTGTCAAGTGATCACTGATATGCCTGTTGTCAGGATCACTGATATTGTCCTGTTGTGAGGTGATCACTGATATGCCTGTTGTGCAGGTGATCACTGATAGTGCCTGTTGTGCAGGTGATCACTGATAGTGCCTGTTGTGCAGGTGATCACTGATAGTGCATGTTGTGCAGGTGATCACTAATAGTGCCTGTTGTGCAGGTGATCACTGATATTGCCTGTTGTGCAGGTGATCGCTGATAGTGTCTGTTGTGTAAGTGATCACTGATAGTGCCTGTTGTGCAAGTGATCACTGATAATGCCTGTTGTGCATATGATCACTGATAGTGCCTGTAGTGCAAGTGTTCTCTGATAGTGCCTGTTGTACAGGTGATCACTGATAGTGCCTGTTGTGCAAGTGATCACTGATAGTGCCTGTTGTGCAGGTGATCACTGATAGTGCCTGTTGTGCAAGTGATCATTGATATTGCCTGTTTTGCAAGTGATCACTGATAGTGCTTGTTGTGCGAGTGATCACTAATAGTGCCTGTTGTGCAAGTGATCACTGATATTGCCTGTTGTGGAAGTGATCACTGATATTGCCAGTTTTTGCGAGTGATCACTGATAGTGCCTGTTGTGCAGGTGATCACTGATAGTACCTGTTGTGCAATTGATCACTGATAGTGCCTGTTGTGCAAGTGATCACTGATAGTGCCTGTTGTGGAAGTGATCACTGATATTGCCTTTTGTGCGAGTGATTACTGATAGTGCCTGTTGTGCAGGTGATCACTGATAGTACCTGTTGTGCAAGTGATCACTGATAGTGCCTGTTGTGCAAGTGATCACTGATAGTGCCTGTTGTGCAGGTGATCACTGACAGTGCCTGTTGTGAAGGTGATCACTGATAGTGCCTGTTGTGCAAGCGATCACTGATAGTGCCTGTTGTACAGGTGATCACTGATAGTGCCTCTTGTACAGGAGATCACTGATAGTGCCTGTTGTGCATGAGATCTCTGATAAGGCATGTTGTGAAAGTGATCACTGATAGTGCCTGTTGTGCAAGTGATCACTGATATTGCCTGTTGTGCAGGTGATCACTGATAGTGCCTTCTGTACATGTGATCATTGATAGTGCCTGTTGTGCAAGTGATCACTGATAGTGCCTGTTGTGCAAGTGATCACTGATAGTGCCTGTTGTACAGGTGATCACTGATAGTGCGTGTTGTGCAGGTGATCACTGATAGTGCCTGTTGTACAGGTGATCATTGGTAGTGCCTGTTGTGCAGGTGATCACTGATAGTGCCTGTTGTGCAAGTGATCACTGATAGTGCCTGTTGTGCAGGTGATCACTGATATTGCCTGTTGTGCAGGTGATCACAGATAATGCGTGTTGTGCAGGTGATCACTGATAGTGCATGTTGTGCAGGTGATTACTGATAGTGCCTGTTGTGCAGGTGAATACTGATGGTGCCATTTGTGCAGATGATCACTGATATTGCATGTTGTGCAGGTGATCACTGATATTGCCTGTTGTGCAGGTGATCACTGATAGTGCCTGTTGTGCAGGTGATCATTGATTGTGAAAGTTGTGCAGGTGATCACTGATAGTGCCTGTTGAGCAGGTGATCACTGATAGTGCCTGTTGTGCAAGTGTTCTCTGATTGGGCCTGTTGTGCAGGTGATCACTGATATTGCCTGTTGTGCAGGTGATCACTGATAGTGCCTGTTGTGCAATTGATCACTGATAGTGCCTGTTGTGCAAGTGATCACTGATATTGCCTGTTGTGCAAGTGATCACTGATAATGCCTGTTGTACAGGTGATCGCTTATAGTCCCTGTTGTGCAAGTGATCACTGATATTGCCTGTTGTGCGAGTGATCACTGATAGTGCCTGTTGTGCAGGTGATCACTGATAGTGCCTGTTGTGCAGGTGATCACTGATAGTGCCTGTTGTGCAGGTGATCACTGATAGTACCTGTTGTGCAAGTGATTACTGATAGTGCCTGGTGTGCAAGTGATCACTGATAGTGCCTGTTGTGCAGGTGATCACTGACAGTGCCTGTTGTGCACGTGATCACTGATATTGCCTGTTGTGCGAGTGATCACTGATAGTGCATGTTGTGCAAGTGATCACTGATAGTTCCTTTTGTGCAAGTGATCACTGATAGTGCCTGTTGTACAGGTGATCAGTGATATTGTCTGTTGTGCAGGTGATCACTGATAGTGCTTGTGTTGCAAGTGATCACTGATAGTGCCTGTTGTACAGGTGATCTATGAGCCAGTCACAGTCTTCTAGATCACTGAGAATAGTTTAGCACGAATCATTGAGTGTTACTAGTTTATAATGTGATCTCCTTATGCCAAGTCCTGATGGGACTTATGTATAGTTAGACCACATTAGACTTCATCCTTACAAAGCCTTGGTCTAGTCGTCTGGCCTCTAAACAAACATTTGTAAGCAACCAATAGAATACAATTAGTTCTCTTTTTGACTCCAGGATGAGGCATCGAAAAGTAACTTCACTGCAGAACTAAGCTCAGTTGTAATTAAATAATATGAGGAATAGGATTCTTCTGATGTACTACTATCATCAGAATTACTTAAGTTAATTAAAAGGCTTCATTTCAAAGGCCTACATATAAAGATGATTGCATTGGTAGCCTACTGGACCTTTAGGAATTCGTGAGAACCTTTTTGCCCTTCACATAACATCACTGATTTATAAGATATATAAGATATACTATCACAAATATATTTATTTTGAGACAGAATAATTTAAATCCACTAATAATATGATCATATCCATAAATACATTTATAGATATGTTTTAAACGGCGATGTTTAGCCTAGATTATTCCCTCCCTGATCCCTTCATTATCCCTGTCTCTGTGTAAGACCTTACATATAGGTTGATAATTTAATAAAGAACTTACTTTCCAGAGACGTTATGTAATATGCATATTTTAGTGGGATCTCATATATGGCGTCCAGGCATCTATCCACATGTCACCTGATACTATTCCCCTGGTCCTTGTGATTGTACAATATGAAATTTAAATTATTTAGGAAGAATGTCTCATCATGGTGTTTTAACACTATTAAAAAATCACAGCCAACACCAAATTTAGTGTTTCCCAGAGAGGCTCTTGAATTCGACAGAGGAAATTGATTGTGGTGTGTTGATGACACCGTCTCTATGCGTTGGACTATCGTTTTGCTCACAGGTTCATCTAAATTTGTTTCCCATAGGGAAACTAAAAATAAGTAATAACGAACGTGTCCGTTATTAAAATTTTATTTATTTTCAGGCAGAATCAGCCTAAATAGAAATTTAATTGTAAATTTTTATTGGAATGAGATAATATTTACCATATTCGGCCTTCATTATAAGCAGAATAGAAACACTTCCAGGGAAAACTAATACAGTTGAACATTTTATAATGTTATATAAATTAACTCTTCTAATTACTTTTCCTCTTGTGAGATACAATATAATAGTGATTAAAAAAAGATATTTATTCTTGGAAAATTATAAACATTTTTCACAGCATATTTGTGCCGATAAATGTTGCGCGCAATGTTTGTGTTATTAGTCACACAAACACATATATATTATGTTCCCGCCTTCTGGTGTTTAAGTTCTGTGATGTTTTTCCTGTATATTGGTTATTAGTATTCACTGCTACCGCTTGGTTCTGTTTGTTCAGGTCTAGTAATATCAAGATTTTTTTTTTTTTATGTGACTGCTACATTGGTTCCATTACTCTTTATTACTTCTGCGGTGTTACCCGTTGGAAAAATAAAGCACCTGTCTAAGTCATCGTCTTATATGGAATATAATATTTTCTGGGTTCTCTGTCTGCATTCTGGGTTGAACAGTGATGGAAATTTTATTGCGGAGATGTTGCCAAAGTGTCGCATTCCTCTTATGAAAATTCGATGCTGCACACTCAATAAACTCTCAAAAAAGTAGCCAGTCGCTTTTCAGTGGTGATGGGAGAAGAGTGAATAAGACTATTCTTCAAATAATAAATTTCAGCTGGTGATCTATTTTAAGAAGTAAAATGTCTAGAAAGGGAAGTGTGTTGTCTCTCTTCTTCCATTGTGTAGCGTAAGGAACGTTCCTGTGGATTTTAAGGTTTATTTTTTTAGGCATTTCGCGCAGGATAACATCCATAGAGAATAGTCACATGACATTTGACTGGATAATATCAATGAAAATCCCCTCCTCGCAAATTGTATGGGGATTTTTTAAATATGGTATGTATCAATTTTCTCGGATTAGGTTAGGTAAGGTGAAGTTCTTTTTAACTATGTTAGACTGTCCTCTATAAATAAAAATTAACCAATCATAACATTACAAGGCAATAAAAAGTGCTAACCCGCGAACAGAAAATGCAGTATTGTTTCCAATGCTTATGTTCAGGCCTTGTTGAGTTGGACACTACAATGCTGAAAATGAGAACTGCTGATGGTGTCCAGAAGTTGAGTAATGTGCTTGGCTAGAGTACCTGCTAGACTATGTTTAGAACTCCAATAGTTTATGTTATTGGTCTGAAAGGAATGAACGGTTTATACATTTTCGAGAGACTATACATTTCGGCCGGTCTAGTAGGAATAAGATAGCGCAATTTATTTCCCAGAGCTCATTGTTTAAGAATCTGTTCATTACGTTTCCTTGCACAGTTTGTGTGAGTTGTTTATTAAATGTAGTGTGACCGTCTGGGAATTCCTACATCTATTATATGTTATGATGTTGAAAATTACTATTCCTTCTCCTTTATCTGCTGCTATGATGCAAATGTCTGAATCTTAAGCATAGATAGAAGGATGGATTCTAATATACTGAAGTCAGATGCGGTTCAGCAGTTAAAGTGATGTCAGAGGTGAATGGAACCCACTAACGGAAATATATTATGCTCAAGACTTGGGCCAGATGTTACCAGAAAAGTTGTACCAAGATGACATGTTGATAAGTAAGACATATGCAACATTTACGTATCTATATTTCGGAATAATGATACCTAACTGTTGCACATGTGTCTTAGTAATCAACTTGTATACCAAGTTTCCATGGTATTGCTGTGTCTGACAAGTATCATTACAAAAATGGCATGCAAAACTGATAATATAAATGTATTAGACACGTTATACACGTGTCCTTCCAGGACACATGTACGACACAAGATGAACGTCTACTCTCCACGCCTAAGGTATCAGACAGTAAACCATTCTTGCAAAACGCTGAGGTGTCAATTCACTATTGGGCGTATATAATTAGTTTTCCAAAGCGGATAGCGGATATCATGGACTGATATCCTCTATCCGCTTAGGAAATATGCAAATAATTTTCATATTTATTACACCTATTAATTTTGATAATAATATGATTTGAAACATTTTGTTCAAATCAGGAGAAACGCTTTCAAATGTAAATCCAGGTAAGCAATTGCGTCTGCCAGCAACGGGAACTGTTGCATCCAGTGATATAGGCAATGTAGTACATGCTAAAATTCACGATGATATTTTTCATGTTTCGTTGCCATGTATAATAAAAAAAATATATTTTGATAGTTAATAGATCAGTGTAATGAATCGCAAGCAGAAAAACTGAATATATTCCACAACAAAGGCAACAACAACAACAAATAAAACAGTAACAATAACAACAAAAACAAAAGCCATAGCAACAACAAGAGGAAGAAAAAAGGACGAGGGGAGAAGAACAACAACAACATCAAAAATAAAAAGAAGAACAATAAAAACAACAGCAACTACAGCCACAACAACAACATCAAAAAGAAATAGAATGTGAAGAAGGAGAAGAGCAACAACAACAAATGACTTACATTCAGAATTTACAACAAACCTCGCTGGCTGGAGATGAGAGCTGGGTGGACCTCAGGGTACACGTTATGGGTTGGTATGCAAGTATATATGCTAGAGATGTGACAAGGTAACGGTATCGGCATCGGCCATTTTTATAGTATTGGTGACAAAGGGCGGATACTATAAAATATTAATATTTATGATTGTGAGGGTTACTGACATACACAAACACAAACACACACAAACACACACACACACACGAGAGCCCCCTGGGAGCCAGTGACCATATGGTGCTGAGCTTTGAGTACATTGTAGAGCTACAGGTGGAGAGGGAAAACGGTACTGAAAGAGACAAACCAGATTTTAAAAGAGGAAACTACACAGGCATGGGGAATTTCCTGCAGGAGGTTCAGTGGGAAAGGGAAATGGATGGACAGACAATAAATGAAATGATGGAATACGTAGGGTCAAAGTGCAAGGAGGCAGAGGAACGGTTTATACCCAGAGGAAAAAGATTAAACGGGAAGGCCAGAAAGAGCTCCTGGTTTACCCAAAGGTGCAGGGAGGCAAAGACTCAGAGTGTCAGAGAATGGAAAAGGTACAGAAGGCAAAGAACCCAAGTAAACAAAGAGAGTAGTAGAAGAGCTAGAAACGAGTATGCACAGGTACGGAGGGAGGCCCAGAAACAGTACGAAAACGACATAGCATCGAAAGTTAAGTCCGACCCGAAGCTCATGTACAGTCACATCAGAAGGAAAACAACAGTTAAAGACCAGGTGATAAGGCTGAGGAGAGAAGATGGGAACTCACAAGCAATGATCAAGAGGTATGTGAGGAGCTCAACTTGAGGTTTAAGGAAGTATTCACAGTGGAGGAAGGAAGGCAGCTGGGTAGACAGGATGGGGTGCGTCACCAACAAGGGATGTATCAAGTACTAGAGGGCATACACACAACTGAGGAGGAGGTGAAGCAGTTACTCAGTGACCTTGATACCTCAAAGGCGATAGGTCCGGACAATATCTCCCCGTGGGTTCTTCGGGAAGGAGCTGAGGTACTGAGTGTGCCACTTACCATAATATTCAACACATCCCTTGAAAATGGGCAGATACCTGAGGTATGGAAGAAGGCCAATGTAGTCCCCATCTTTAAAAAAGGAGACAGAAAAGAGGCACTAAACTATAGACCGGTGTCACTTACATGTATAGTGTGCAAAGTCCTGGAGAAAATCATCAGGAAAAGAATGGTGGAGCACCTCGAGCTGAACAGGATAATAAACACCAGACAGCACGGATTCCGGGAAGGCAAATCCTGTGTAACAAACCTCCTAGAGTTCTATGATAAAGTAACAGAGGTAAGGCAAGAGAGAGAAGGGTGGGTTGATTGCATTTTCCTGGACTGCAGGAAGGCCTTCGACACAGTTCCTCAAATGAGATTAGTAAAGAAGTTGGAAGAACAAGCATTTATAACAGGAAGGGCACTGGAATGGATCAGGGAATACCTCACAGGGAGGCAACAACGGGTCATGGTGCGTGATGAGGTATCACAGTGGGCGCCTGTGACGAGCGGCGTACCGCAGGGGTCAGTCCTAGGACCAGTGTTATTCTTGGTATATGTAAACGACATGACGGATGGGATAGACTCAGAAGTGTCTCTGTTCGCAGATGATGTGAAATTAATGAGGAGAATCACATCGGAAGAGGACCAAGCAGAACTTCAAACAGACCTGGACAAGCTTGACATCTGGTCTAGCAACTGGCTTCTCGAATTCAATCCCACCAAATGCAAAGTCATGAAGATCGGAGAAGGACAAAGAAGACCGCTGACAGAGTACAGGCTAGGTGGACAAGGGCTACAAACCTCGGCAAAGGAGAAAGACCTTGGGGTGAGTATAACGCCAAGTACGTCTCCGGAGGCACACATCAACCAGATAACTGCGGCAGCATATGGGCGACTGGCAAACCTAAGATTAGCGTTCCGTTACCTAAACAAGGAATCGTTCAAGACACTGTACACCGTGTACGTCAGGCCCATACTAGAATATGCAGCACCAGTCTGGAACCCACACCTGGTCAAGCACGTAAAGAAACTAGAGAAAGTGCAAAGGTTTGCGACAAGGCTAGTTCCACAACTCAGGGGTCTGTCCTATGAAGAAAGGTTGAGGGAAATAGGACTAACAACACTGGAGGAAAGAAGGGTCAGAGGAGGCATGATAACGACATACAAAATACTGCGGGGAATCGACAAGGTAGACAGGGACAGGATGTTCCAGAGAGGGAACACAGAAACAAGGGGACACAACTGGAAGCTGAAGACTCAGATGAGTCAAAGGGATGTTAGGAAGCATTTCTTCAGCCACAGAGTAGTCAGGAAGTGGAATAGTCTAGAGAAAGATATAGTGGAGGCAGGAACCATACATAGTTTTAAGACGAGGTATGATAGAGCTCATGGAGCAGGGAGAGCAGAGACCCAGTAGCGGACAGCGAAGAAGCGGGGCCAGGAGCTGAGTCTCGACCCCTGCAACCACAATTAGGTGAGTACAATTAGGTGAGTACACACACACACACAGGAGCTATAGCTCGACCCCTGCAACAACAACTAGGTGAGTACACACACACACACACACACACACACACACACACACACACATATATATATATATATATGTCGTGCCGATTAGGTAAAACTGGTCAATTAGCAAGAACTCATCTAAATTAAAGTCCTTTCTAAAATTTTCTCTTACACGTTTAAAGATATATTTTTTTCATTTATGTTAATGTAAGAATTTATAATTTTGTAGCAAGAGATACTTTGAAAACCTACCTAACCTTATTACATCAAGCGCAATTTAATTTAGCCTAACCCAACTAAATATATTTTAGATACGTTAACATTAATTTAATAATAAACAAACACAATGAAATATTTTTTTTTCATTATGTTCAGAATGATTTTGGCGAAATTATTGCATACACAAATTTTCACTTGTCTTATATGGCAAGGTGAGCGTTGCTATTTAAGCCAAAAAAGAAAGTTTTACTTAATCGGCACGACATATAGATATATATATATATATATATATATATTCACAAACACTGATCTCTGGCCGACGGAGACTCGAACCTACGAACCTCATGACAAGGTACGCAGTGCTTTACCGACCGTACCACACTGGTCCAATACCTTGGCGTCCAGCTTTCGCTAGACGTTATTCCAAGGCAGCCAGCTTTCAGGCAGGAAGGCTTACAGCTTTTCATCTCATCCCCTGCATGCATCGACACAACAGAGATCAGTGTTTGTGAATATTTCGCCTGCTCTTGCGAATTCCTAGCATATATATATATATATATATATATATATATATATATATATATATATATATATATATATATATATATATATATATATATATATATATATATATATATATATATATATATATATATATATGCAAGACAACCACTATGAAAAATAGAAGAATTCCAAGCGCTTTCGTGACTACTCACATTATCATAGTTCCTGATAATGTGAGTAGTCACGAATGCTTGGAATTCTTCTATTTTTCATAGTGGCTGTCTTCAAATTTTGATATCACCTGTTTACTGTGATCTTTTGTATATATATATATATATATATATATATATATATATATATATATATATATATATATATATATATATATATATATATATATATATATATATATATATGTCGTGCCGATTAGGTAAAACTTGCGATTTTGGCTTAAATAGCAACGCTCCTCTTGCCATATAAGACAAGTGAAAATTTGTGTATGCAATAATTTCGCCAAAATCATTCTGAACATAACGAAAAAAATATATTTCATTGTGTTTGTTTATTATTAAATTAATGTTAACGTATCTAAAATATATTTAGTTGGGTTAGGCTAAATTAAATTGCGCTTGTTGTAATAAGGTTAGGTAGGTTTTCAAAGTTTCTCTTGGTTCAAAATTATAAATTCTTACATTAACATAAATGAAAAAAATATATCTTTAAACGTATAAGAGAAAATTTTAGAAAGGAATTAATTTTAGATGAGTTCTTGCTAATTGACCAGTTTTACCTAATCGGCACGACATATATATGTAGGTAGGTAGTAGGCTGGTAGACAGCAACCACCTAGGAAGGTACTACCGTCCTGCCAAGTGAGTGTAAAACGAAAGTCTGTATTTGTTTTACATGATGGTAGGATTGCTGGTGTCTTTTTTCTGTCTCATAAACATGCAAGATTTCAGGTACGTCTTGCTACTTCTACTTACACTTAGGTCACACTACACATACATGTACACGTTTATGTATACACACTCATCTGAGTTTTTTCTTTGATTTTATCTTAATAGTTCTTGTTCTTATTACTTTTCCTTTCATATCCATGGGGAAGTGGAATAAGAATCTTTCCTCCGTAAGCCATGCGTGTTCTAAAAGTCAACTAAAATGCCGGGAACAATGAGCTAGTAACCTCTTTTCCTGTATAATTTACTAAAAATAAAAAGAAGAAAATCGTCAAAGTGGGATGTTTGAATGTGCGTGGATGTTGTGCGGTTGATAAGAAAGAGATGATTGTGGATGTTATGAATGAGAAGAAGCTGGATGTCCTGGCATTAAATGAAACAAAGCTGAAGGGAGTAGGAGAGTTTCAGTGGGAAGAAATAAATGAGATTAGGTCAGGGGTTTCAAACAGAGTTAGAGCTAAATAATGAGTAGCAATAATGCTGAAGGATAAGTTATGGAAGGAAAAGAGGGAATATAAATGTATAAATTCAAGGATTATGTGGTGTAAAATAAAGGTTGGATGTGAAAAGTGGATTATAGTAAGTGTTTATGCACCTGGAGAAGAGAGAAGTGTAGAGGAGAGAGAGAGATTTTGGGAAATGTTGAGTGAGTGTGTGGGGAGTTTTGAACCAAGTGAGAGAGTAATTGTGGTTGGGGATCTTAATGCTAAAGTGGGTAAAAATGTTGTGGAGGGAGTAGTAGGTAAATTTGGGTGGCCAGGGGTAAATGAAAATGGGGAGCTTTTAATTGAGCTATATGTAGAAAGTGGTCTGGTAATAAGTAATACATATTTTAAGAAAAAGAAGATAAATATGTATACAAGGTATGATATAGCACGTAATGAAAGTAGTTTGTTGGATTATGTATTGGTGGATAAAAGGTTGATGGGTAGGCTTCAGGATGTACATGTTTATAGAGGGGCAACGGATATATCGGATCAATATTTAGTTGTAGCTACAGTTAGAGTAAGAGGTAGATGGGACATAAGAAAAATGGAAACAGCAAGTAAGAGAGAGGTGGAAGTGTATAAACTAAGGGAGGAGAAAGTTAGGGTGAGATATAAGCATATGGGCGACTAGCAAAAATAAGAATAGCATTCCGACATCTCAGTAAGGAATCGTTCAGGACTCTGTACACCATGTACATCAGGCCCATATTGGAGTATGCAGCACCAGTTTGTAACCCACACCTGGCCAAGCACATCAGGAAATTAGAGAAATTAGGCTAGTCACGGAGCTAAGGAGCATGTCCTACGAGGAAAGGTTAAAGGAAATCGACCTGACGACACTGGAGGACAGGAGAAATAGGGGGATATCATAACGACATATAAAATATTGAGAGGAATCGACAAGGTGGACAGAGACAGGATGTTCCAGAGATGGGACACAGCAACAAGGGGACACAGTTGGAAGATGAACACTCAGATGAGTCATAGGGATGTTAGAGTTGTCAGGAAGTGGAATAGTCTGGAAAGTGATGTAGTGGACGCAGGATCCATACATAGCTTTAAGAAGAGTTATGATAATGCTCATGGAGCAGGAAGAGTGACCTAGTAAGAACCACAATTAGGTGAGTGCAATTAGGTGAGTACACAAACACACACAAACACACACACACACACACACACACACACGTACACAGAGGTAAGTGTAAAAGAGATAAATTGATCCTTGGAAATGATAAATGAATAGTTTGGGAGTTATGAACCAAGCGAGAGAATAATTACGTTTGGAATATTTAATGTTAAAGTGAGAGCGACTGAAGAAGAGGACCTAGGAAAGAAGTTCGTAGTAAGAGAAATAAATGAAAATATGATTCTTTAAGTGGATGCTATTTAAAAAGAAAAATAAGTGGATGCTTCTTAAAAAAGTGAAATAAGTGGATGCTACTTAAAAAGAGAAATAAGTGGATGCTTCTTAAAAAAGAGAAATAAGTGGATGCTTCTTAAAAAGAGAAATAACTGGAAGCTTCTTACATAGAGAAATAAGTGGATGCTACTTAAAAAGAGAAATAAGTGGATGCTTCTTAAAAAGAGAAATAAGTGGATGATTCTTAAAATAGAGAAATAAGTGGATGCTACTTAAAAAGAGAAATAAGTGGATGCTACTGAAAAAGATAAATAAGTGAATGCTTCTTAAAAACAGAAATAAGTGGATGCTACTTAAAAAAATGTTTAGCTATAGATCATATATTCTGTAAGAAAAGAAAAGGAACAGATAATATGAGACGAATAGTTATACAGCGAAAACAGCTGGCTAAAATTTATAATTGTAGGTATGTAGTTCGTGGGGCAGTGGGTAAAAAAAAAGGGGGTAAGGCAGCTGGGATTGATGGGATAAATATAGAAATGTTAAAAGCAGGTGGATATATAGTTTTGGAGTGGTTGGTGCAATTATTTAATAAATGTATGGAAGAGGGTAAGGTACCTAGGGATTGGCAGAGAGCGTGTATTGTTCCTTTGTATAAAGGCAAAGGGGACAAAAGAGAGTGTAAAAATTATAGGGGAATAAATCTGTTGAGTATATCTGGTAAAGTGTATGGTAGAGTTATTATTGAAAGAATTAAGAGCAACACGGAGAGTAGGATAGCAGATGAACAAGGAGATTTTAGGAAAGGTAGGGGGGGTGTAGACCAAGTGTTTACAGTGAAACATATAGCTGAACAGTATTTAGATAACGGTAAAGAGGTGTTTGTGGCATTTTTTTTTTATATTTTATTAAACATAAACTTACATACATTATAACATACCCTGATCCGAATATAACAAAACCAAACAAATTTACATAGTAAAATATAAACTCATTCAAAACGTAACTTTACTTTAACAATTTTATGGATTTATGGATTTGGAAAAGGCGTATGACAGGGTGGATAGGGGGGCAATGTGACAGATGTTGCAGGTGTATGGAATAGGAGGTAGGTTACTGAAAGCAGTGAAGAGTTTATACAAGGATAGTGAGGCTCAGGTTAGAGTATGTAGGAATGAGGGAGATTATTTCCCAGTAAAAGTAGGCCTTAGACAAGGATGTGTGATGTCACCATGGTTGTTCAATATATTTATAGATGGGGTTGTAAGAGAAGTGAATGCGAGGGTCTTGGCAAGAGGTGTGGGGTTAAAAGATAAAGAATCAGATACAAAGTGGGAGTTGTCACAGTTGCTTTTTGCTGATGACACTGTGCTTTTGGGAGATTCTGAAGAGAAGTTGCAGTGGTTGGTGGATGAATTTGGTAGGGTGTGTAAAAGAAGGAAATTGAAAGTGAATATAGGAAAGAGTAAGGTGATGAGGATAACAAAAAGATTAGGTGACGAAAGACTGGATATCAGATTGGAGGGAGAGAGTATGGTGGAGGTGAATGTATTCAGATATTTAGGAGTGGACGTGTAAGCAGATGTGTCTATGAAGAATGAGGTGAATCATAGAACTGATGAGGGTAAAAGGGTAAGTGGTGCACTTAGAAGTCTGTGGAGACATTGAACTTTGTCCGTGGAAGCAAAGAGGGGAATGTATGAGAGTATAGTTATACCAACACTCTTATATGGATGTGAAGCATGGGTGGTGAATGTTGCGACCAGGAGAAGGCTGGAGGCAGTGGAGATGTCATGTCTGAGATCAATGTGTGGTGTGAATATAATGCACCGAATTCGTAGTGTGGAAATTAAGAGGAGGTGCGGGATTACCAAGACTATTATCCAGAGGGCTGAGGAGGGGTTGTTGATTTGGTTTGAACATGTAGAGAGTGTATAAATCTGTAGTGGAGGGAAGGCCGGGTAGGAGTCGGCTTTGGAAATGTTGGAAGGAGGGGGTAAAGGAGGTTTTTTGTGCGAGGGACTTAGACTTCCAGCAAGCATGCGTGAGCTTATTTGATAGGAGTGAATAGAGACAAATGGTTTTTAATACTTGACGTGCTGTTTGAGTGGTAGCAAAGTAACATTTATGAAGGGATTCAGGGAAACCGGCAGGCCGGACTTGAGTCCTGGAGATGGGAAGTACAGTGTCTGCACTCTGAAGGAGGAGTGTTAATGTTAGTTTTATAACTGTATAGTAAGCGTGCCTCTGGCAAGAGAGTGGAGTGAATGATGATGAAAGTTTTTCTTTTTCGGGCCACCCTGCCTTGGTGGGAAACGCCCGATGTGTTAATAAAATATAATAATGTAGTATGTGGTTTTATAAGACTTTCTGGTATTTCAAATCATTATATAGTGGGAGTAACAGAAGTAGTAAGAGGAATAAGGATATCAAGGTGTGACTAAGAGTGGAAAGAACATGGTTTGGACAAAAATGTTGGAATAAGCAGGAGAAATTGATGAAGTCAAAAATGTATTCAACTGACTGAAGAATGAAGTGCCTCAGAGATTTGGGGATGCATGATGGGTGCAGTAGGGAAGAGGATTGTTTGGTGGAATGATGAAAGAAGACGGGAGGTAAATGAGAAAAATGTACCCTATAAACTTTTCATGCAATGGAAAAGATATAAGAAAGATGCAATATATGCAGATAAAGAGAAAGGTGAAAAGAGTTGCTACGTAGAGGAAAAGAACTCATAAAGAGTGAATGAGTGAGTCATCAACAAATTTTGCTGAGAATCAGTAATAGTTTTGGAGAGATAAATAAAACATGGAAACCTTGGAATCAAATGTATTTACCAGTCAGTGGTGAAAATGGTCAAATGTTAGATGGAAGAGGAATATTGATGAACTGTTTCATGTCTTTTTTCTTTCACCACTGAATTAATAGGCAAGAGCGGTTATCGTAGCTCATGTCATTTAAACGCTCAGCCCCATAACTTACCAACCGTTCTCTCAGGAACAACAGAACAATAGATATTAAAGCCAGCAAAAAAGCCCCCTAAATTCCATCAATATAACGACATTTATCTTTGCAAACATACAGGGTCCAAAGCCGTCAACAAACAACAACATTCCTTACATCAAGGGACTGCTCACGGAGTCAAATGCAGTGTTTGCAGCATTCACAGAGACCCACATAAAGGATCATTTTGACAACGAAATATGGATTGCAGGTTATAACCTATTCGGATAAGACAGACTAAACAGGCAACAAAGGGGTGGGGGGTAAGGTTGGCTTGTACGTCACAGAGTCGCTCATTTGCTCAGAACTACTAAACACCTCAAATGCTGAAGTTGAAGTTTTGGCGGTAAAGACTGAAAACCAAAACCTTGTCATTTTGTTTGTATACAAACCTCTAGGTGCAACTTCCCAGCAATTCCAGGAATATCTCTTAAAAATTAACCACTGTCTGGAAAATCTCCTAACTCCTGCCCCAAACATCTTACTACTGGGAGATTTCAACTTTAGACACCTAAAATGAAGGAATGTAGCAAATATTATTTTAGCAGAGATGACACCAGGAGGCATCGCAGATGAAAATTCACACACACACACGAGCTATTAAATCTCTGCACCAAATTCACCTTCAACAAAAAATAATAGAGCCTACAAGACAAGAAAACACACTGGACCTCATCTTCACTAACAACGACGATCTGATATATAATATACCCATATCAATGACAATACACTCAGATCACAACATAATAGAGGCACAGACATGTATGTGCAGGGCTCCTGACCAGCAAAATGTGATCAGTTATGAGGGTGCCTTCACAAAATTTAACTTCAGTTAAGAAACATAACAAGGGAACAAGTCAACCATATCCTAAATGAAACAAGCTGGGAAGATATCCTAAACAACACGGATCCGAACCTTTGCCTAGAAAAAAAATAACTATATGGCATTTGAGGTCTGCACAAGGCACATTCATTATGAAAGAGAAACAGAAGATGTAAACTAGAGAGAGAGAAATGCTTCCTATATAGGCGAAGACAAAGAATCACAGAACTGTTGAGAGGGGCCAATATATCTGAAATACCAAGGGAGGCACTGGTCAGAGAAATAGCAAATATTGAACGTAAGCTTAAGGAATCTTACAGGAGACAAGCATCTCAGGAAGAACTTAAAGTCATAAAGGAAATTGAAAGAAAGTTAGGTTAGCAATAATCTAAACCCAACACAACAGTGTGTAATAAATTTTTTGGCCTTATATCAAAAAGTATAAATAACAAAAAACCTCAGGTTACTCTTCAGCTCTACATATAGATGGTCAGGTCTCATTTAGATTATGTTGTATAGTTCTGATCACAGTATTACAGAGTGGACATAAATACACTAGAAAAGTACAGAGTATGATGACAGAATTAATCGCATGTATCAGAAATCTTTCCAACGAGTATAGGCTGAGGGCATTGAATCTGCACTCTCTAGAAAGACGTAGAATTATGGGGAGTGGGGTATGATTGAGGTGTATAAATGGAAAACATGAATAAATAAAAGGGTTGTAAATAGCCTGCTAAAAAAATCTAACCAAGACAGAACTCACAGCAATAGGTGCAAGATGGAAAAAATTAGATTCAGAAAGAGTGTAGGAAAGCATTGGTTTTGTAATAGAGTTGAGGATGTGTAGAACAAACTCCCGAGTAGTGATTGATGCTAGAACCTTGTGGAGCTTTAAAAATAGGTTAATAAAGTACATGAGTTAGTGCGGGTTGGTGTGAGTTGGACATTCCTAGCTTGGCCTAGAAGGCCTGTAACTGTGATCCTTCCTTCTTAAGTGGCTGTGATTTGGACCTGCCTAGCATGTTCCATTAGGTCTACTGCAGTGCTCTTTATGTTCTTATGTTACTGAGCATTATTGGTTGCTTCTGTAGTGTATTAGAGTCAGAGTTCAGTGTGATCAAAGAGAAAGATTTACTTCTCATTGAAAACTCACATGGATAAATATAACATTGAATGTGAGGGTGGTTGGAGTTAGTGCAGGGAAACACGTTACCAGGTTACCAGCAGTGAGGAGCATATTGGCAGCCGTAACAAGTGGGAAGTGGTGTCCAGTAAAGGGAGAAACATTAAAGTGAGGAGAGTTAAGATAACGGATTTGAACGTATGAAATAGTTTTTCTGTTCTCCAGTATGAATGTGGTTCATTGATTAGTGTGGATAAAGGTTCTTCAACTGAATGTGAAATAAAGACACATGTGCAACATCTGGGTATCTTTATTCTAAACGTTTCGCCATCCAGTGGCTTTATCAATACAAATTCTAGGACATTAAATGAAGACAGCATAACTATATACAAAAGATGAGGTAATCAGTCCCTCGGCCTTCTAGTGGTGTGAACAGCACCGAAGTCGTTGAGTTTCTGGAGTAGAGGCAAGAAGGCTGGCGCTTATATACTAACGTTAGATGAAAAGGGACGTGCCAGCCAGCTTATATACTAACGTCAGATGAAAAGGGACGTGCCTCTACTCCAGAAACTCAACGACTTCGGTGCTGTTCACACAACTCCAAGGCCGAGGGACTGATTACCTCATCTTTTGTATATAGTTCTAATGTCTTCATTTAATGTCCTAGAATTTGTATTGATAAAGCCACTGGATGGCGAAACATTTACAATAAAGATACCCAGATGTTGCACATGTGTCTTTATTTCATATTGTCGGTATTGTATACCATTCTTGTATTCCTTCAACTCTTCTACTAATAAAGGTAGGAAAATCCTTGTGGTTGTTAACTCGCAGGTAAAATATATGGACCGTGCCTTCTTTAGGAGAGATGTAAAGGTGCTTCAGAGGGTGTTGTTTTGAGTTGATGACGTAGTTAACAGGTTGGATAACATCATGTCAGGTAATGGAAACATGCCTATTATCTGCCTCAATGCTGGTAGAAATGATACTGGGCAGGGCAGGAGACAGGAGCTGCTAGATAAGTATGAGGGCAATGCATTGATGTTTTGGACAGGTGGTGTAAATTGCTAGCTAGACAAGTTACTGCAAAGAACTTCCAATCCCATTAATTAACAACTGGGCCAATTTCTATGTTAAACATGATATATATGCTAGGGATGGGGTATATCTCTATCTCTCTGAGGCAGGAGTGGTAGAATTAGCCAACTCTGTCGAGGGGGTCGTTGCTGAGTTGACTAAAACTTTAAACGGATGTGTGTGTGAAAAATAAAAAGGTTGCAGCATGAGGGGTGAAAGCAGCATAACATTCCCAAGAACCTCAGGGATATGTTCAAAAGACATTGTTCATCATATAATAACTAATAAAATCAATGAAAGTGGTCAACAAACAGAGACAGGAGAGGGCAGCGAGTGACTAACTGCTTTAAGATTTACTATACAAATAATATGAGCTATTGAAATAGAATAACATTAATATTTATAGAGCAAGGCATCGATATTATTAGTATAACAGAGACTTGGTTAAAACTTGAAAGATAGAGAAAGGACTTCTGAATAAAACATTCAAGGCTATAAATTATTCCACACCGGTAGGGTCCACAGGAAGTGGAGTGGCGATGAATGTCAGAGATAATTTTAACTATTGCATTAGACAAGTCATCAAAGAACAGACAACGGAAACTAAATATATTTGGCTACAGTTTCTCGAGGGACTTGAAGAGCTAATCTGGAGATGATTTACAGGGCCCAAACCTTGAGAGGAAATACTGAACTAAATTACTAATGAGTCAAGATATGAAAATCTTATGTTAATGAGATTTTACCTTCAAGCAATTTGATTGGAGCAATTTGTCAGGAAATCTTGAGTCCAGCAACTTTCTATATGCGATCCAGGATAGTTTTAAAACAGCTTGTGACAGAACCAACTAGCGGAAATAACCTGCTCGACCTGGTTCTTCCTAACAAGGAATCACTAATTAATAATCTTGAGGTTAATGATTAGCTTGGGGGAACCGTTCGCAAATCATTTAGTTTCAATATGTATGTCATGTAATTGCCTTAATAACTACAATCAAGTCAAGATCCTTGATTTCCGCTAAGCTGAAATTATGGTGCTGAGGGAATATCTGGGTGGGGTCAATTAATGTGATCTGACAGGTCATTATCCTGTGAGATAGGTAGATTGTAATGGTTGCCTATTTGACATATTGCATATCATATTTCAAGCTGCCCAGGCAACTTATGTTCCAAAAACGTGAAATTAGGTCAAATAAAAATGACCCTCAATGGATAAACAATAGATTTAAACATCTCATAGGTCAAAACAGACATTTACAGGCGAATCAATAGAGGGGACACTAAACTAGGCTGTCGGATTAATTCTGATGAGGACACCAGGATACTACTGAAAGATTTATGGTCGGAGAAATGGCAAATGCAATTTAATGCAGACAAATGTAAAGTTCAACGCCTGGGAAGACAATACAATCATGTAATTTATAAACTGAATAATGTAGATATCAGTCGCTCTGAATGCAAAAAAAAAAGATTTAGGAGTTCTGGTTAGCAGTAACCTAAACCCTTGATAACAGTGATTAAGTGTTCGCAATATAGGTAATTTAATTCTTGGCTTCATATGAAGAAGTATAAATAATACGAATCCTCTGGTTATTCTTTAATTCCATATATCGTTGGTTAGACCTCAGTTAAATTATGATGCACAGTTCTGGTCACAGTATTACAGAATGGACATAAACGCCTCGGAAAACATACATAAAATAATGACTAAACTAATACAATGTATCAGACATCTTGGTTTAAATAGACATGTGAGCAAACAACAGGATACATTTATTAGAAAAAGTTTCAGTTCCGGGAACTTGATAACTTCTAACACAAACAGGTTGAAAATAACAGTATATACAGACAGAAGTGGGGTGTGAGTAACACAGTGATCTCAAAGTGTAAGTTGATTAATTAGACGATGAGGTCACGTGATTCCTGTGTTGAGAGGCGGTTATCCTTGTCTCGTTGTATGTATGAGTGTTTTTTTAAATTGTGTAGCTTCCAGTGTTATGTTCCACGGTGTCGGTGATGACAATTACCGAAGCTTCTAGACACAGTCGGCGTCAAAAAAAAATTTCAGTGATGATGAGTTGGTCCTCATTCCAACTCATCAAATATCCCGTGGAATTACTGTGCATAACACAGGCGTTCTTTAGTTGTCCCTGTTGCAGGTGTTCAATATTCCTTTAGGCGGACCGAAACATTTCTGCATGTTTTCTCTACATATTTCTTGGGACAGCATCCACAGTGGGTGTTGTAGACGCCTGCTGTGAAATTTACTAGTGTGGGACTTCACTGCGTAATCATAACTTTGACAGACGTATTCACGGCACAATTATTGATATTGCTTCTAGCAAGCACTTGGCTGGTTTTCCTGGCAATGTCACCACATGGGAACAGTCTTCACTCCATGGAATAGGTTCCGTGGAGGATTTGTTGAGGATAGCTCGAGCCTTCAGTCTGCAATCCATGATGAAGAAGGATGGAAACTGAAGACGTGCGGCGGTTTGTGTTTTGTAGGAACATTCCTGTTCAAGGAAACAAGGGCTCAAAAATAATAAAGGAAAAACAGTGGAGAGGGCAAAGATATAATCAGTCATTCGGTCTTGAAGTAGTTTGGAGGTGGTCAGTTTCAGAGCCTTGAGAAGCATCCAGCTTCATGATCTTGATCACTGTGAAGCTGAAGCTTGAGAATTGTGCTTTTTTTATACTATAAATATAAAAGACGCATTTTTCACGCACCTAAAGGCTGGGAGACTGACCATATCAATATTATTTCTTCCAAACTGATGGACTGATCACATCTTTATATTTCCACTGGAAGTTCCTTCTGCCTCCAATGGTGTCACCTCTGCATCCACCTGAAGAACCTTACTGTGTACACTAAACGTTTCAGGAGTACAGTTACCAAAGTGTAGCTTATGTGTCTTAATTATCAACTTGTGGGAATTGTATACCAATAATATAACACTTTTTTTCCTGTAAGTTCATATATAAACTAATGGCATCTGTGTGGCTTAAGACTTTTATAAGATCTGGCATTATAGATTCATCCCACCCGATAACTACTGAAAAAAAAAACTAAGTGTAGATGTATTAACGCCGATGACAGGTTTTTGATCCAAAGGAAATTCAGCTGCCCTTGCTTCCCTTGCTGCCCTTGCTGCCCTTGCTGCCCTTGCTTCCCTTGAATCTACTTTCATTGTCTCCTATTCACCAAGATAGTGTTCTCCTGCGATCATGAAATAAATAAAAAATATGAGAGGAAAAAAAGTATGTTTTCTTGCTAGCAATGCAAACACTGTTGAAGGAGTCACATGACTGCAAACTCTATGTTGCATACGTCAACACTTGCTGAAAATACGTGCATATTATTAAATCTGCTTAATTTTGGGTTGTTAATGTTATTCGTATTAATAATGTATTAATGATGTTAAAGGGGAGTATATTGAGGAGTAATACACTAATTTAATACCACAATAATAAAAGGTTAATTAAAATCGAGTGAGTAATCGGACCAAATAATTATTGATCAGAAAGAATAAAAAGTCACAATACCGTGGATGGAACAATACCGTGGATGGAACAATACCGTGGATGGAACAATACCGTGGATGGAACAATACCGTGGATGGAACAATACCGTGGATGGAACAATACACAAATAATCCACACTTAAGAGAGGGAAATTAAAGACAAAGTTTCCGTCCAACCTGGACCATTGTCAGTGATCCATATCGGACCGAAACATCGCCATTACTGTCCCTCTCGTAAGTGAGGGATATTTGCATATAATTATTGATCAGTCTTGGAATATAACTATACAAAAAAAAATATTTGTTGATGGTAGATATGGATGCATATTCGATATTGTTTATTTGGATTTTAGTAAGGCTTTTGATAGAGTACCACATCAGAGACTGTTAAAGAAAGTGGCTGCTCACGGCATTGGGGGTAAAGTGTTTTCATGGATCGAGTCATGGCTCACCAATAGGAAGCAGAGGGTGTGCATAAATAGGGTTAAATCGGAGTGGGGATCTGTAACAAGTTGCGTTCCACAGGGATCGGTAAAATAAAACACTATTTTTCCAACAAGACTCTTTTAGTAATTCTCAAGAGAGAGACAATTCAAAGACAGTTTTAAATGTCAGCTGTGAATTCCCGAATAATGTCAGCATACAATATTATACAACTTTCAGTTCGCTGGAAATTGATGATTACATAATAACCTCTGATTCGTTTGTAAATGGCAGAACAATTATAACTAGTAAGCTACAGAATGTTTATATAATGTTATATCGATCGAGTTGAGTATAACCGTAGCTAATAATTAGGTGATTAATTATGCTAGATGCGAGAATATGAACCACCCGTAGATGGCTTGAGCAGTTAAGATATGGATCAATGCCTGAAATACCTAAGCTGTTTTTCGGCTAATGGAATTAAGATTATGTGTATAGGAGAATCCATACATTCCTGTTTATTGTAATATTTTTTTTTAACTATTAATCAGAATTATAATCAGAGAGGTCATTAAGGACGTTTCAAAATAACTAGTGGATATAACGATACTACTCTCTCTCTCTCTCTCTCTTCCCATTTATTAATGCTAGAAGGCACAAATCTATTGTGGTGGAGGTAACATCCTAATGAATAGTAATAAGAGTACCTTTTAGAACATATGATACGCTGCTATGGGTCATAAACATTATTCTAATTAACAGCTCAAAAACAGGGCTAAGGATTGCTATTAAATATACTTTTAAAAATAAATGAATATAATTATTCAATAAGTAGAGGTTACAACAGTAAAGGTAATAATCACTCCCTTAGGAACTTGTCTTAAGTGAGGAAGATTTCTTCGTGGTAGGAATATAAAAAAAGTTAAAGATTAGATTTGTTATTTAATGCTACAAAATATGGAGCAAAAATCATGTAATATTCTGGTGTCTAAATTTTGTTCTACGATTTTTCTAAATCGAGTTATTGGAAATTTTGTTTTGTGTTTTTATAATTTTTTTATGTAGAACTTCTTACATTATTTTATTTAATTTTAGCATTTTGTATCCAATTCGTATATTACTTTTTTGAAATTTCTTGCTAAAATGTCTAAATATCAATAAGTGGACAGATACCCTCTGATGTGAAAATAGTCGGGCAGAAGAAACATTTTAGCCTTTTGAAACACAAAACATTATATTTTTATCTCGTACATGAGATATTTGGATATTTGCAAAGTATTTTTAATATATACTGAAATCTTGGGGAAAAAATAAAAATGTTAATTTTTTAAATACTGAAATGAATTTTCACACTTTTTCCACGTAATGAATTCATTTAATGCATTTATAATCGTGTGCACTTACCTGCAATGCATTTCCTCAGCCCATATTTTCTGTGCATGTCGACGAATATTCTCATTAAAAACAAGTGTTTTAGTATTTTTTGTTCTTATTTTCAAGGCTATCATCATGAAGCGTCTACAGTCTCATACTCCCATAGATATGCACTTTCAGTAATAAAATTAAAATACATCGGACCATTTTTAAAAAGCAAGGTTGACGAAGGGACACTCATGATACATACCCCGAGGGATGTATTTCTGTTTTGATATTTGCTCTATTTTAGGAATTAAAGTATTCTTGTCTGGTGGTTAAATTGTTAGAGAGCAGCCTTAATGACCCTCGTGCAATTGATAGGCCTTTAACTCCATTAACAATCATAATCAACGAAGTGGGCTACCCCCCGTTTATTTATTTACAGTAATATGATGTACCTTTACATAAATTAAGAGTCGTATTCTTTCAATTAAATGTAATATTTTGAAAATTCTTGAAAAGGTCCTTGAATTACCTTGGAGCGAATCGAATAAAGCATCACTGATCATACTCACTGGTATGATGATTATTACTGAAACGATGTACGATATTGAGGAAACAATTAGCTTGGTTTTCGTTCATTAATTCAGTGACAAGTTAATACATGTTGCAGGTATTCCCAAATATCAAGCTAATTCACTGTGATGATATCTCAAACTGAAGGATAGAATAGGTCACTGAGCATATTTCAATAGATCTAAAAAAAAAACATTACTTTCCTTGATGGATGTAACGATGTCTCTCTCTCTCTCTCTCTCTCTCTCTCTCTCTCTCCTCATTTATGAATGCTAGAAGGCAGCAGACTATTGTGCGGGAGGTAATACAAGTGTTGCTTCGCAACTTCAAAATAAATATTAAAAATATCATAATACCTTGTATTTTGTATTAAAATAATGGAACATTATTTTAATAAAAAAGGTCAAAAGCAAAAGTCTTCCTTTCTTTGCGATTCCATGATCCCGGTCCCTCGCGCCTCCATGATCCCGGTCCCCCGCGCCTCCATGATCCCGGTCCCCCGCGCCTCCATGATCCTGGTCCCCTGCGCCTCCATGATCCCGGTCCCCTGCGCCTCCATGATCCCGGTCCCCTGCGCCTCCATGATCCCGGTCCCCCGCGCCTCCATGATCCCGGTCCCCCGCGCCTCCATGATCCCGGTCCCCTGCGCCTCCATGATCCCGGTCCCCCGCGCCTCCATGATCCCGGTTCCCTGAGCCTCCATGATCCCGGTCCCCTGCGCCTCGATACTGGTGATTGGATAGTGCATAATAACTTGATAATACAGTTGAAAACTGGAGTCGAGGATCTGAAGGGAATCAGAAGAGGTATTCACAAGTCATCACAAGGAAACTAATAAAGACATTTTTCAACAAAACCTGTTAAGTTAAGATATTACTCAGTACAAATCTTATTCAGACCATTCAAAGAAATAAAAGAATCATCCTAAAATACACAAGCACATTAAGCTTGAAGCCACTCATAAGTTGCACTATTATCAACTTGGAAAAAAAAAAGCTGATCAGATGAGACACTAGAAATTCCCCAATGAAAAGCAATATATATTTTTTCCAGTTTCAAAAAAAGCAAATTGGGAATTGCACAGGCCAAAATCAATGCAAAATTTTCTCAAAATAAGATTGATCACCTTTTAATAGAGAAAGTAATGTTATTAAGTTTTGTGTATTTAGTGTACATAACAATTATTTTTTTAACAATGGTCTTATAGTACACAAATGATATAGACACATGAAAGAACATTAAGCTCATTTAACATAGGATAACCAAATAAAATAAAACACTGTGACTTCATTTGTAATCAGAAGAGACATTCTCCAATTATTTCACAGACACCAGTTTGTTTATTAAAATTAGCACATGATAACTTACACGGCCTAACAACAGGAGATGCATTTTCCAGTTATTGCACAGAATCGAAAAGAATTTGTGCCTAAATAGCCTAACCCCATGACAGGTTCCATTCATTGCATACGATGCAACACTCATTGAAGTTTGATGCCTTTCACAATTGTTTTATTTTAATCAGATGAAAGAGCTAATAAACTTGTGTTATTGGAGGAATTGAATATTGATCCAAAAACTGAGAATATAAGACCAGTTACTTGCATCAAAAACCCTCTCACCAGAAATAAGGCAAAATAATGCAATTACTTTAAAACTGCTATACCATTTCGAGCATCTACATTCTACATACTCCATATACAATATTCAATAATCCTCGAACTAGGACACACGAGTGACAAAGTTTTAGAGCCGATCAGAAGAGCGTGTCTCCTCCTGTCACAGAAACAAAATCTGGGAATGGTCTATGTAGCTTTGAGCAGAGGGATCACACTCCAACAGTCCTATGAATCTTTCCGAAATACATTAAATATGCGATTAAAACTTGAGGACGATCGATAAGGCGTTCCTGTTCTTAAAGGTAGGAAAGTCTTCCTTCGTTCAGCTTAAAAACACCATAAACCACGAATATTTTTTCCAGTTTACTTCTCTCATTTACATTCTATTTGAAGTTCTCTACGCTCATGGATTTATGGATAGATATTAGATTTTGATTATTTTAAAGAATCCAATTTGATTAAATTGGAAAAGAAATGACAAATTAGTAGTCACACAGCACAATAAATACTTTCTTTAAAGATACACCTGCATTTAGGGTTTGAAACTTATCAGAAAAGGTCTTTTCTAGTTATTACCTAGGAAACATTTGCTTAATAAATTTGGCAAATTGAAATTTACAAAGCTCAATGTGATTGACAAGCTTCGCTTTATAAAAGCCCACAAATGGTAAAAGTTAGAAGCCAATCAGAATGTAAATTTTCCAGTAATTTATCCAATTCCAGCCATTCCAAATTTTAAACTATTTCAGTAAAATTTTAAATTTAAACCTTCTCTGATTAAACTTATGTGATATCATCCATCTTAAAGAATCTATCGTCAATAATATTTTGAAGAAAATCATTAAAAGCATTCTTTGTTTACTGAATAAAAATTAATATAACTATTTCAATAAAACCGGCAAATTGGAACTTAAACCACCAATTTGCAGCGAGATCCTTGTGTTCTGGAAACCACACCAAAGGTGTAAATTTGAAGCTGATGAGTTATTCTCTAGTTATGACAGGGATTCCACTGAAAAAATAATAGGTACTAAACCATACCACGGGTGGGGTTCGAACCAGCGGTCAGAGAGAGTTTGTTTGCAATCGTGTCATTACAATTTCGTGAGTCATAATAGGTACTATCCTGGCCCTAAAATGCATCAGTTATTAAATATTGAAGCCGTTTCGATGAGATAGCTGAAAGTTCTAGTCGTTCTAGAGTTAGAAGCGAAATAAAATTGAAAAATTGAAAGAAAAAAAATCAGGGAGCTGCTTAAGGTACCCCTTCGGAGACTACTAGTCTTAAGTATCAATGAATGTGACAGAACCCACATCTATCTAAATAGTAATAGTAATAGTTTATTTAGACATGTACATGATATGTACATGCCAAAAGCCCCTAATATGCTGTGCATTGCGTCAGTGACTTGATATATTTATGGTGTACCCTGTAATTCACAAGGAACTGGATATTTTGAAGACCTGTAACAACCAGTTGTAATTTAAAAAAGATTCTCTCTTACCAAAGAAAGTATCCACTGTCACCTGTCGGCGCCTCTAGATGACCATCCCTCTAACACAGGACATCACGAGGCTTTCCAAGGACATTGAAAGGATTTAGAGGAAGCTGGACACATCAAGTGAACAACAGGACATTGTAGGACCTTTAAAGTGTCAAGAACAAGTTGCATGACTTTAAATGCCGCTAAGCATAACCTCTTAAAACAATGTCGGGTTTTCACACATCCCTGACCATGATCGCAGCCCAGGGGAGAGAGAAAGCGAGAGCGAAGGTTTCTCTATTAAGTATATCATCATCTCTGAAAAGCGAAAACGAATCTTTGAAAATCATAGCAAGAGACCTGAGGAAGCCAGTGAGATTCTCAGTAATATTTAGACAAGTGAGTATTCACAGTCTTGAAAACTCTTGGTACACTACTTTGTGAAAGGCATTACTCTTCCTATTTACATACTCAACTAAAATAAAATGTGTCAGTCTTTATAAAGTAGGTATTTTACATAACCCCACAATGTTTGTAAAATAATGAGCATGTACATTTTACTTTAGCTATTCTACGTACCTTCACGTGTAAGGCTGAGTCTCTTAACGTTATGAAGGGGTTCTTGATCGGAGAAATTAAGTCTCGTTTCACCTTGTCTCGTCTGTGTGTGGTGACCCAATCCGACAAGTAAGGAGACTTGACGGGAGCAGAAAGCCAAGTGACATTCAACCGTTGGGAGGGTCCCTTGTTAACTCCCACCTGGAGGGAAAAGGGGAAGGGAAGGGTAACGACTCACACACCTATCAGAGCAATCATACAACCAATTATACTGCCACCACCACTCATTCATGCTTCAGATTTTTATCTAGTGAACTTTTCCCTCACAACTTTCAACTCTCGTGCCTACATACTCATTGAGTGCACATGGAAAAATGCCCGGCACCACTCTGTGAGTACTATAAGGTCGTGCTGTCAGTCCATCACATCTTAATAGATTGTCCTGTCTATCAGCGTGAATGTAAGCTACTCCTCTGACATTTCCAGTGTCTCACAGACTGTAGCTGACCCCCTCATTGAATGTCCCATCTTTGATGCAGACTCTGACTTTTTAACATAAACTAACCTACTGTACGAACGTTGATTAAAATTTAATCGTGCACGCTCCACTACCTCCACTAACCCTTACTGTCGCCCGCACTCATTCTACCCTTCAAGTATTTCTTCTTTTGCACAACTCTTCCTGCAGCAGTGTATAATGCTTTCAGGTTTAACACTTTTCCTGATTATAATAATAATAATAATAATAATAATAATAATAATAATAATAATAATAACAGATAACAAGATAAATCATGGATATAAGTAGTCCATCACGCCTCACCCTCATGACTGATGCCAGTACCACACTTGTTCATTAATTAATACTGCCCACTGAGTCACTTGAGGGCAGGTTTCAGCAAGGGTTCAACCCAGTTTCTTCTTTAACACATACATTTATAATAAAGTCGCATGTGATGAGTGGAACGTAGTGTAGAATATGTGTTGTCCCACATATTATGGAGAGTCCAATTCAAGTAACAGAAGGTTGGGCAGTCTTGTGTAACTGAACTGTGAATGAGGTGTAGGTGCAGAGCACGAATCCACGACCTCCAGTATGACACCTCTCATGAGACACCAGCACTACCTCTGTCGTAAAGCAATCCAGGCACTAGGGCCGCTTTTCTACCAGCTCACTACCATGGTAACAAGTGAGAGAGAAAAATTAAACAAGATATAAGGAGTGAGAACGTAAAGGTTATTGGCAACACTGTAAAGACTACAAATCAGAAAGTTAACTTCATTACATCAGCTGACGCTTCACCAAAACAAAATATTTACATTTACTTAAAGCTTTTTGAGAGAGCCTCTGCTAATGCATTTAACTTATCCTCCATGAGCGTAATAGTAATAATAAAGAAGTGAATCCTGAGTCCTTATCTCATGAGTCACGCATTTTTATTCTTCATTATGTGAATAAAGCTGAGTAGATTGTGGTCTGAGTACACTTGAATGGGGCATGGGGAAGTATCCACATATTCTTTAAGTCTTTCCAGTGTAAGAGCTAATGCAAATGCCTCATTCTCCACTGTGAAATAAGATATGTATTTTTTTTTTATTTAAAAAACTTAACATACATAATACATAGAAATGTTATACAATTATGAAGCGATTCTCTTCATAAGACATACTACTTCGTACAATGATGAAATACACAATAAACTTAGTAATAAACTTAAATATAGTTAACATATCATCCAAAAGGAATCAATTCTACGATCATCAACAAAGGAACAAGCCTTGTATATACCCTTCATATATTACAATACAACAATGCTGCTTTACAAAATAAAAAACTTAGACACTAGCGACTCGCTAGTGTCATTCTATACATCCCCCCCCCTCCTGATTATTCCACAAAATCATATTCATGCTTCGTAATTCTACCTTCTTAAAATGATACTCTTTGATAACTTTGGGTCTAATTCCCCTACCCATGTTATAAGACATAAGGAGTACCCTATCATATATATACAAACAAATATTAAACCAAAGTATTCACAGAACTTCTTAAAGCTCCCATAACGTCTCACACCATTGTACCAACACTATCAATCTCATCGAGGTAGTAGACCTACCTCCTATACCATGACCCAGTCTCAAAACCCACCAAGGTACAATACCCCACCTTTATTCAACAAAATAAAAAAATTACACAGACAAAATTAACCTGATATGATTCCCCCAACCGGGGAATACATACCATTAATACATCGTCGCATCACATTACTTATTGACCTGATTACACTTCCCCTACACATAGGGCAGACATTTCAAAAATTATATATCCTCATCGTACTGACTTGTGACTGGAAACATTACACAGTATTACTTGAGCTGCCCCAACTTTAACTGACATGGTGCTCTAACTTAGTGGTAAGTCCACTCCCTACCCTCTCCCACCCTGTGCTCGTACTTAATGCTACATTGATCAGTGTTCCAGGATTATTAACACAGGTATACAATAAACATTAACCTACTTTTGCTTCAATACTGCCATAAAATGATATATTTACCTCATATGTTCATACTACATTAGATGGAATGTCTTTTAACACACAAAGTATGTTACTCTTAGGTCCCACTGTGACCGGATGGTTTCGACACCCCTGGTGCACTACCTGTTAGACTGCCCAGCTACATTGCCCCTTCGCCGCAGACACTTCCCTATGACCCCGGTGGGGCGGGCCCGGGAAGATGAGGCGGCACATCTGGTGTACTTGGCTGTCAAAGATTTGGAGACCTTACTCCCAGTCATTGCATGTCACCCGCAGCCCCGCTGACGTCACTGTGAAGGCCTGCTGAGAGCTCTCGTTGCACCCTGCACCAATTACCATTGGAGCAACTACCTTTTGGGACTTCGTTTGTCCATAGATTCGGAGAGGACCCCTCTTCCCACCAAAGAAATACCACACATGTACCTTTAACGTCGATACATGACACTTCCCTACAGGGGAGCCGATGCCGGGTCGCCAAATTGGAAGAGACCCGGGCCGGGATCCATACCGGCAGATCATATAGAATAGAATAGAATACTCTTAGGTGCCATACATGCAAAGCGACATTCAACACAAGGGCGAACACAGTAGTAATGTGGCAGATGTTGCAAGTGTATAGAAAAGGTGGTAGGATACTTGAGGCACTTAGGAGTTTTTGTGAGGATATTGAAGGACCGGTTAGGGTATGTAAGAGAGGGAAATTATTTCCCAGTAAGAATAGGCCTCAGACATAGATGAATGATGTCACCATGGTTTTTTAACCTATTTATAGATGGAGTTGTAAAATAAGTGAATGCTTGTGAGGCCTGGTCACAGACCGGACCTCGGGGTCGTTGACCCCCGGAACTCTCTCCAGGTAAACTCACGATAAACATGTGTTAGAGAGAGGGGTAGGATTTAAATATGAAGTATCTAATTCAAAGAGTTGTCACAGTTGCTTTTTGCCGTTGACACTTTGCTTTTAGAAGATTATTAAAAGATATTGCAAAGGTCTGTGAAATTAAAAGTAAACATAGAAAACAACAAGGTAGTGAGAGTAATAAAATAGTATTTAGGTAATGAAAAAAATAAAATATGAGATTGGAAGGAGGGAGTATGGAGGAAGTGAATGTATTCAGACATCTGAGAGTGGACTTGCCGGCGGAGGAGTCTGTGAACGAAGAGGTGAAGTATAGAACTGACGAGGGAGGAAAAAAAGTGAGTGCTGCATTGAAGCAAGAACAGAAAGTATTAGAGTATAGTGGTACCAACACTTTTATATGTGTGTTAAGCATGAGTTTTAAGCATTGCAACAATGAGAAGGCTGGAGGCAATGACGATGTCATGTCTGAGAGTAAAGTGCGGTGTGAACATTCAGAAATTTAGTAGTTTGAAGATTACAAGAAAGTGCGTGGTTAGTGAAAGTCTTATCGAGAGGGATGAAGAGGGGTTATTTAAGAACCTTGGTTTTTAGGAGAATATGAAGCAATAACGGATGACTTGGAAGGTGTTTAAATATGTAGTGGAAGGAGGAAGGGTTAGGGGGCCGACCTATGAATGGATGGTGAAAAGGGGAAAAGGAGGTTTTGTACGTGAGAGGCTTGGACATTCAAAAGTCGTGTGTGAATGTTTGTTAGAGTATGTAGGAGAGAGGGAGATTATTTCCCAGTAAAAGTAGTTCCTTAGACATGGATGTGTGATGTCACCATTGTTGCTGGATATATTTATAGATGGGGTTGTAAGAAAAGTGAATGTTCGGGTGTTGGCAAGAGGTGTGGGGTTAAAAGATAATGAATCTAACACAAAGTGAGAGTTGTCACAGTTACTCTTTGCTGATGACACTGTGTTTTTGGGAGATTCTGAAGAAAAGTTGCAGAGGTTGGTGGATGAGTTTGGTAGGGTATGTAAAAGAAGGAAATTAAAAGTGAATATTGGAAAGAGTAAGGTGATGAGGATAACAAAAAATTAGGTGACGAAAGATTGGATATCAGATTGGAGGGAGAGAGTATGGAGGAGGTGAATGTATTCAGATATTTAGAAGTGGACGTGTCAGCAGATGGGACTATGAAAGATGAGGTGAATCATAGAATTGATGCGGGGAAAAATGTGAGTGGTACACTGAGGAGTCTGTGGAGACAAGGAACTTTGTCCTTGAAAGCAAAGAGGCGAATGTAAAGGGAGCATAGTGATACCAACGCTCTTATATGGGTCTGAAACATGGGTGGTGAATGTTGAAGCAAGGAGAAGGCTGGAGGCATTGGAGATGTCATGTCTGAGACCAATGTGTGGGGAATTCGTAGTTTGGAAAATAGGAGGAGGTGAGGGATTACCAAAACTCTTATCCAGAGGGCTGAGTAGGGGTTGTTGAGGTGGTTCGGACATGTAGAGAGGAAGGAACAAAATAGAATGACTTCGAGAGTGTATAAATCTGTAGTGGAGGGAAGGCGGGGTAGGCGTCGACATAGGAAAGGTTGGAGGAAGGGTGTAAAGGAGGTTTTGTGTGCGAGGGGATTGGACTTCCAGCAAGCATGCGTGAGCGTGTTAGATACGAGCGAATTGACACAAATAGTGTTTAGGACTTGACGTGCTGTTGGAGTGTGGACAAGTTAACATTTATGAAGGGATTCAGGGAAACCGGCAGGCTGGACTTGAGTCCTGGAGATGGGAAGTACAGTGTCTGCACTCTGAAGGAGGAGTGTTAATGTTGTAGTTTTATAACTGTAGTGTAAAGCACCCCTCTGGCAAGACAGAGATGGAGTGAATGATGATGAAAGTTTTTCTTTTTCGGGCCACCCTGCCTTGGTGGGAGACGGCCTATGTGTTAATAAAATATATATATATATATATGCTTAACAATTCGCAAACAAGTGAAATTATTTACAAACATTATCTCTCAGTCCACAGCAGGATTCGAACCTGCAAACTCGGCATCATAGTACACAGTACTATCTCCACATAGGTAGACTCCAGAGTCTGGCTGTGTTGATGCAATATTCACTAACAGGCGAAGCATGATGCAAAACAACCGCAAGGGGCGTCGAATGATAGCTCTATGATTATTTACTTTATTTTTTAGTAATATTAAGCATTTTAAACTGATCTTTGATATATTTAGAAGAATTTGGCTAAAAGCATTTTATCAGGTTAGGAAAGGTTAGGTGAGGTTTCTAAGTTAGCTTTGAATATATAAGACCAGCTAAGAAGTGACTATACAAGTAACTTCATATAGTATACAATAAAACCTAGATACTTAGATGCTTATTGGTCACTACGTGATGTAAGAAATTTATCCTCGTTTTCCGTAAGAGCAGTCGCCTCTACTTCTGAACTCGCCACAGGAATAGTATTCAGTGGTCATAAAATTCTAATGCAGCGATATATAAAAATGTGTTTTGCTGTATGTATGTTTGCATGTATACATGCATGTACATACTCGTTTCCACATGTATGCATGAATATTTTTGTGTGCTTATTTATACGTGTACATATGTATAAATGCAGATAAGTATATGTGTTAACAATTAATGCATTCATTCGGTGATACTAGCGGACGATTTTTCCATATACTTAACATAAAAATTATTGTTTGCGTATGTCATTATTCATAATGTTTAAAAAAAGAGGTCTTTTTCAGAGGATTTGTTGTCCAGTTTATATCCCGGAAACTAATAGACATTATTATTTTAAAAATGACGTACATCTTATTCTCAGTTTAATTATAATTGTCGTTGTTGACTTCTGATAAAGCATCTCCTTAATTACTAAAGTGAGTTTCATGAAAATTAACGTAGTGAGGGTTTATAATATTTTTAAGGTCTTTTTATTTTTTTCAGTTTCATACTTCAAATTCGTGGTTATTTGAAGCATCATATTCAATCAACTGTATTAAACAATATTAAATGAGTACAAAACTCACTAAAATAACATATCTCCCACTCAGTAATACACACTAACACTGAAGCCAGATGCTGGTCAAGTTAATATTTCTCATTTTATCACATGGATAATGAGGTTAAAGTACAGGTAGATCTAAGAATAGACGTTTGTGGATATACGTGGGTGGGTGATATACGTTAAGAGAAGCAACTCGTGGAATGATGAAGTAACGAGAGTGTTAAGAGAGAAAAATATAGCTTTTGAGTGTTTTTGGCAAAACATAAATGATATAAAGAGATGAGAGTATTTGGAGAGAAAAGGATAAGTGAGAGAGTAGTAATGGAAAGTAAAATGAGAGCAAATTAGATAGTGGGGGAGATGCTGTCAAAGAACTTTCCTGAGAATAATAAAAAGATTTGGAGAGAGAGTAAAAGTTTCAGAAAGAGGAGAGGAGGAGGGTTATTTGAGGGAAAGTTAGAGGTATCGGAAAGAAAGATGGAATATTACATGTATGGCTGACTTGTACTTATCCAGCAACTCCAGGACGAGTGTACTTCAGTGGTTAGGGAGGTTAAAGATACCAATAACTCCCCTGCTAATCAAGGTAAGAACATTCTGGTTGTGGGTGACTCACTGTTAAGATATAGGGACCATGCTTTCTTTAACAGAGATAGGAGCGTTAGACCAAAAGTGTGATTCCCAGGAGCTGGTGTTGATGACATAGTCAACAGGTTGGATAATATTATGTCAGGTAATGGGAACAAGCCCATCATCTGTCTTAGTGCATGTTGCATGCAAAGAGTATGTCACCTTATTCGTAGCATGTTAAACACACCCATATAGGCTGTCTCACCACCCACCAAACCAGGTTGTTAAGGGTTTGGTGATCGCGGGCCCCATCATGGTAAAGGGGACGTGGATTCCACTCATATGTTTACCATTGTCATTCCCACCCTGAGCTGGTTGTTGCACGGTCGTCTCTGTCTCTTGGCTGTTGTTTTGCTTTGACTACCGTGGCGTGCACTTATACTACTCTATTTATACATAGTGTACATAATTGGTGAAGGAAAATACAAATTCAGATATATAAATGTTTGGTGAAGGAAAATACAATTCAAAGCATTTTCTACTGTGTTTCTTTTCTCCAAGCTCCCTTTTACACTCAGGATAACAGGCCTTAGAACCTGAGGTTCTAATAATTTGCCTACTATAGATGTGAGGCTTATTGGACGGTAATTTGATGGAATTGACTTATCCCCTGATTTGAATATAGGAACTACATTAGCTATCTTCCACATCTCTGGCACAACACCAGTTAGGATGGACGTATTAAACACATACGTTAATGGCTGATTAAGTTCCACCTCGCATTCTTTAAGTACCCTGGAAAACAACTCGTCGGGTCCCGGGGACTTATTTTGCTTCAGTTTATCTATCTGTTTGATAACCATGTCCCTCGTGACAGTAATATTAATTAACTTGAATTCTTCAGGAACTGAATAATTGTTAATTTCTGGAATCTCATTTACGTCTTCTTGTGTAAAGACTGACAAAAATTGTCATTAAATAGAGAACACATTTCCAGTTCGTTATCCGTCAGCTGTCCATTCCCAATTTTCAGAGGTCCTACCTTTTCCCTCACCTTCGTCCTATACCCTTGAAAGAACCCTTTTGGATTAGTCTTTGATTCATTAGCAACCTTAATCTCATAGTCACGTTTAGCCTTTCTAATCCCGTTTTTTACATATCTTTTCAACTGAACATATTGGTCAATAAGGTTAACATCTCCTCTTTTGATGCGCCTATAAATTCCTCTTTTCTCCCCTAATAGATGTTTTAGCCTCCTGTTAAACCATTTGGGATCGTTATTATTTGACCTAAATTCTCTCTGGGGAATAAATATACTCTGTGCACGTTGTACATTATTAAGAAAAAAATCATAAACGCAGATCCCATCGTAATCGTTAGCTAGATTACCCCAGTCGAGATTAGACAGGTGTTTTCTAAGTCCAATATAGTCGGCAGAACGAAAATCAGGAACTTTTACCGTATTATCCCTATTCTCGTACTCCCAGGTAATATTAAAAGTGACATTTTATTGTGGCAACGTTTCGCTCTCCAGGAGCTTTTTCAAGCCGTTATAAGCGATACATGGACTTTATATATATATATATATATATATATATATATATATATATATATATATATATATATATATATATATATATATATATATATATATATATATATATATAATATATATATATATATATAGTCGTGCCGATTAGGTAAAACTTGCTATTTTGGCTTAAATAGCAACGCTCACCTTGCCATATAAGACAAGTGAAAATTTGTGTATGCAATAATTTCGCCAAAATCATTCTGAACATAACGAAAAAATATATTTCATTGTGTTTGTTTATTGTTAAATTAATGTTAACGTATCTAAAATATATTTAGTTGGGTTAGGCTAAATTAAATTGCGCTTGTTGTAATAAGGTTAGGTAGGTTTTCAAAGTTTCTCTTGGTACAAAATTATAAATTCTTACATTAACATAAATGAAAAAATATATCTTTAAACGTATAAGAGAAAATTTTAGAAAGGACTTAATTTTAGATGAGTTCTTGCTAATTGACCAGTTTTACCTAATCGGCACGACATATATATATATATATATATATATATATATATATATATATATATATATATATATATAATATTATATATATATACATATATATATATATATATATATATCATGTTACTCATTTTCCAGGTAGATCTGGATAAAGCCCACTACGTGGGCGAAACGTTGTCAATAAAGGATCACATTATACTGCTTATGTGTTTATTTTTCCATTGTGTCGGTATTTTATACCATTTATTTCCATCCTTACAGTGTTTGTCCAGCCAGCAATTTATATCAATTGCTCTGGACAACCATTCATTTTCAACACCCCTTCTTGGCAAAATGCCACATATAACAGGGCTCCCTCTCTTCTTCCTAATGATGTCTATTGCTGCCTTATACCTACTAACTAAATCCTCACTTCTACGGTTGGCTACATCATTGCCTCCAGCAATGATTGAAGCTTGTCCTGTCTGTTACTGGTAATGTCCTTGATAGTGGTGGATGTGGAGGTAGATACTCGGAATGAGGTATTGGAATGTTGGAAACGTGTTTGGCAATGGAGTTGGTGGGGAGTACTATGTATCTTTTCTCAGCAGTATCTTCTCAAGACATTACCAGTAACAGACATGACAAGCTTCAATCCACTGCAGGGGTATACACAATTCCTTGTAATGACTGCAGCAAATTATACATCGGCGAAACATCCAGAGACCTCCAAACACGCATTTCAGAACACCAGTACGCAGGCAGATCTGACGACTCAAGAAATGCCTGTGTTCAACACCGAAATTTACACAACCATTTAATCAACTACAGAAACGCAAGACTCATCGCCAGAGAAGACAACACTCAATACCGAAGAATCTTGGAATCATCACTTATCTGTATATCCAACTCAGGTGAAGATTGTCCCCTGGTAAAGTACAGTTGCCTGAGGTCTCTAGAGTATGGACTTCGGAACTACTGGCGTAGTGAAGAATTGGTGTTAATGACTGTTTCTCACTTGGTGAGTACGCCGGCCCCCCACTCAGCCTTGAATCCGATGATCCGTGTGGAAACAGAGGACTTTGAAAGAAATCAAAAGAATTACTCACCACTCTAGCATTAATTTACATAGTAGGCATAAGGCCTTTAAAAGAAATGGTGAAACTGTAACAAATAACTTCACCAAAAACCAAGGCAGGGCAGAGCAGAAGTGAATGTTGCTAAACATGAGTGAAGCTCCAAACAAATTAAAGAGTGAAGCTCTTGAACATAAAATAATTAAAATACGAGCAGCTGTGAAGTACTTACAGTGAGGTCGGGCGTGGTCAGTCAAGTGATTTCAACCTGTGGCCGGAGCCTAGCATTACACCTCTCACCGGTTGGAAAGGGGGAGGGGTATAGCGAGAGCTAGACACTCACCCCACCTCAACAAGCCAACTACCATTCAACCATCACTCTACATACCTTCACACTTTCATCACTCCTATCTATGGACTTTTCCCTCACATGGAAATGTGTTTGGAAATGGAGTTAGTGGGGAGGACTATGTATCTCTTCTCAGCAGTGTCTTCTCTGGGTGTGTTGAAGATGTTTAATGCCCGTTGTCTGCAGTCTCTAATGAAGTGACGAGGATAGTGAAGTTTGGAAAAAACTTGTTCAATGAGGGAGCATTCTTCTTCAAGGAACTCACTGCTGCAGATTCTGAGTGCGCGCAGGAAAAAGCCTATAATTACACCACGTTTAGTTTTGGTGTCGTGGTGAGAGTAGAAGTGGAGAAGATCGTGTTGATTGGTAGGTTTTCGATAGACATTAAAACGAAGTTCATGGTCAGCTTTGCAGAGAAGAACATCAAGGAAAGGAAGAGTGTTGTCGACTTCTTCTAGTGTGAACTGGATTGATGGCTCGACCTGGTTGAGAAGACAACACTCAATACCGAAGAATCCTGGAATCATCACTTATCTGTATATCCAACAACTTCAACCAGAACAACGGCTTCTACAACATAGCTGAACCTATTGCCAAGAAACTTCTTCAACGCTATCCCACCTAGAACTCAAGAATGAAACACTGCAGGTCCTTTAAGTCACACAAAGTTTTAAACCTTCACACTACTTTTTAGACTGTCACATGCAGCATTCTCCACCTGACTATATCCTATATATATTCATGTTACTCATTTTCCAGGTAGATCTGTCTGTGACTCGATAAAGCCCACTGCGTGGGCGAAACGTTGTCAATAAAGGATCACATTATACTGCTTATGTGTTTATTTTTCCATGGGCCAACAGGCCTGCTGTAGTGCTCCTCCTTTCTTATGTTCTTATGTAGTAGTAGTAGTTACATATGTGGTGGAAAAGTCAGCTAGTACATGAGGAAGAAAGGTTACAAAAGCTATGCCTATTGTAGCGTAAAAAATAGGTTGGGCAAATGTATATGGATGGATTTAAGAAGGCATGTTTCAGTGCTTCTCCTCTATTACATAAGAACATAAGAAAGGAGGAACACTGCAGCAAGCCTGTTGGCCCAAACTGGGCATGTCCTTTTATGTAGTAGCAATTATGTGATGGCAGGTTTTACTGTTTTCCGGAAAATTTTCGCTAAGACTTCAGAGATGACGAGTCTGACTTTGTTTTGCTTAATTGTGTTAGAAACAGCGATTAATGCGATTAAGGCATTTGCGTTTGCGGAAATTAGGTTCTTTGATCACTAGTTCCGTTAGTAATGTTAGAAGAAGAATATATAAATAATAGAAGAAAATAATTAAAATGATAACAGAGAATAATAAGAATTTTAAAAGTAGATAATTAGAATAAAAGATAATAATAAAAGATCATAATTAGAATAATAAAAGCTAATTAGAATAAGAAAAGACAGGCATTGTTCAAATTATCGTTCCTACATGCATTAATGTGTTCATTGAAGCTTGTTTCGAGGTTTCTTGCTGTTTCAGGATATAGTGTAAACCCCTGCATTGACTGGTTCAATGTGCTTTGATTTTGTCCTGGTTAGATCCTTTATTGAAGTACTGGATGCAGTTTAGATGAATGGTTCAGAGAACCGACAAGTTGTCTGACACAGGTCTGACACAGCAACATCTTGGGATCTTAATACAAACGAATTCTTCAACACTTGTCCAACCTTTGGACGAAGACCTACTTCGACTAGTGGATGGTACCACTATGACCCCGCCTCCTGCTGCTTCACCTCACATGACTACAGTATATAAGCCACCTCTACGGACATATGCTGACTTTCTACAAGATTGATGGACTGAACACATCGACTCCAGGCAGAGGGACTGATTACCTCAAAACTCCTACTCTCCTCACACATTTCTACTTTGTATTGGACTGATGAAGCCACTGTGTGGCGAAACGTTTCCTCAATAAAGATACCCAAATGTTGCATATGTGTCTAATTTATAACTGGATGCAGTTACAAACGCAAAATCACAGAATCTGCTCTTAAAACTACGTTCCTTGCTTATAATACTTTACAGGGATAATGCAAACCAGACGTAATGCCAAAATTCGCCCTTAAAAAGTACATACCAGCAGCACGAGTCCAGGAATTACATGGTACACAGAAATTTATTGAATGTGAAATAAAGACACATGTGCAACATCTGGGTATCTTTATTGTAAACGTTTCTCCCTCCAGTGGCTTTATCAATACAAATTCTAGGACATAATATGAAGAGAGTAGAACTATATACACAAGATGAGGTAATCAGTCCCTCGGCCTTGGAGTTGTGTGAACAGCACCGAAGTCGTTCAGTTTCTTGCCTAAATTTTGTAAGTTAGGTTTTAGTCACCTGCTTCAGGACCTCACACACCACTTGCTCCCTGACCTATCTTCCAACTCGTAATCTGACGCTTTATATTCACCTGCGCGGTTGAGGGGCGCGACTTTCCTATATATTGATTTTCTTTTATTTTTGCATCAACTGAAGAGGACCTAGGTAGGGGGTCCAATTATCCAGATAAGTCCATGTTTTGGGTTTGGGTTTCCACATGGGTCATTACTGAACACCAGTACACCTTGGTTAGTATAACATTGTTTTAAATTATAAAATGTACAAATTATCAATATTCTGTAAAACACTATTATGTTGATCGATCGAAAAATATTCAAACAACCAGTCCATCAAAATTATAGTTCATTTGAGGACATGACTGATGAATAATGATTATGGACCTGTCATCATAATACTTTCATTACATTATATTAAGTTTCATTCTAAAATTATTTTTATGGTTTCATGATTTTCGATGCAATATCCGAGAGGTAATTAATTCATGTCTGCAGACAAATCTGCTTTTATATAGATACACAGGAAGTACCGGTAATTAATTTTGTCAACCAATCACCATAGTCGTTATAAGCTACGCTAATTCATTCATGAAAATAGCCTTTACTTCTCTGTTTATTACGTATGAGTTGCCAGATATCACTTCTGCCCAGCAGAGAGTGTCAGGAATTCTATTTTTCAACTATACTTACGGGTTTAAACCTCAGTAAGCGAAAGGTTACGAAAATCAGTGAATTAAAGAGAAAATATACTGAACACAGATTTAGGGTGAGTATAAACACAAGCAGATGACCTGAGGCACACATCAACTATAACAGAATATATGTGATAGCACATGCATGGATGGCATTGAAACTCCTCGAAAGCTCTGTCCAAGTTAGAGAGAGAGAGAGAGAGAGAGAGAGAGAGAGAGAGAGAGAGAGAGAGAGAGAGAGAGAGAGAGAGAGAGAGAGAGAGAGAGCAGAGAGAGAGAGATAGAGAGAGAGAGAGAGAGATAACCCTGTATTCCAAAATCTCATTCTCTTGAGCCTCAGTGCATGACTGGAATAGGGCAGAGTGAAGCATAAAATGATAACGCAGATAGATATTAGTTTTGAAGACCTAAAGGGAATCAGCATATATGGAAATTAACTCAAAAAAAATATTAAAAAAATGGTAAATTAGGATTTCATGCCCATAACTAATTGAAAACTTTCTATTTGATCATAGAGGCCAGTATCTTAAAAAAAAGACGAGCAAATTAAACTTGAACACGTTCAGAAGCTGGGTATCAAGTTATAAGCATAGAAAGATGGAAACTAATGAGATGCAACACTCTGAAAGTGTATCAATTTCTTCCAAGAAAGGTACTTGGGATCTACACAGGCCAGTATCAGTCCAGACATTTTGCAATTAAGTGCAGTAAGAAAGTCAGCAAATATGTAAGTTTCATGGAAAAGTAAACACATAAGCAGTATAATGTGATCCTTTATTGACAACGTTTCGCCCACGCAGTGGGCTTTATCGAGTCACAGACAGATCTACCTGGAAAATGAGTAACATGAATATATATAGGGTATAGTCAGGTGGAGAATGCTGGGTCAGGTGGAGAAAGCTGCATGTGACAGTCTTAAAAGTAGTGTGATTGTTAAAAACTTTGTGTGACTTAAAGGACCTGCAGTGTTCCATTCTTGAGTTCTAGGTGGGATAGCGTTGAAGAAGTTTCTTGGCAATAGGTTCAGATATGTTGTAGAAGCCGTTGTTCTGGTTGAAGTTGTTGGATACACAGATAAGTGATGATTCCAGGATTCTTCGGTATTGCGTGTTGTCTTCTCTGGCGATGAGTCTTGCGTTTCTATAGTTGATTAAATGGTTGTGTAAATTTCGGTGTTGAACACAGGCATTTCTTGAGTCGTCAGATCTGCCTGCGTACTGGTGTTCTGAAATGCGTGTTTGGAGGTCTCTGGATGTTTCGCCGACGTATAATTTGCTGCAGCCATTACAAGGGATTGTGTATACCCCTGCCGTGGATTGAAGCTTTTCCTGTCTGTTACTGGTAATGTCCTTGATGGTGGTGGATGTGGAGGTGGATACTCGGAATGAGGTCTTAGAAAAAATTTTGGAAACGTAATGGGAAATGGAGTTGGTTGGAAGGACTATGTATCTCTTCTCAGCAGTGTCTTCTCTGGGTGTGTTGAAGATGTTTAATGCCCGTCGTCTGCAGTCTCTAATGAAGTGACGAGGATAGTGAAGTTTGGAAAAAACTTGTTCAATGAGGGAGCATTCTTCTTCAAGGAATTCACTGCTGCAGATTCTGAGTGCGCGCAGGAAAAAGCCTATAATTACACCACGTTTAGTTTTGGTGTCGTGGTGAGAGTAGAAGTGGAGAAGATCGTGTTGATTGGTAGGTTTTCGATAGACTTTAAAACGAAGTTCATGGTCAGCTTTGCAGAGAAGAACATCAAGGAAAGGAAGAGTGTTGTCGACTTCTTCTTCTAGTGTAAACTGGATTGATGGCTCGACCTGGTTGAGTTTGTGTTGGAGAGCTTGAACGTTGAAGCGTCTGGGAGTTATGATGAGAATGTCGTCAACATAACGAAGCCAGGTGACCGAAGAGGGAATAATAGTGGAAAATCGCTCGGCTTCCAAATGTTCCACATATAGGTTCGCAAGGACGGCACTAAGTGGCGATTCCATGGGTAGTCCAAAAGTTTGTTGAAAGAGTTGGTTTTCGAAAGAGAAACATGTAAAGCCCACACATAGTTCAACAAGGTCGATGAAATCGCTGGCTGGAAGAGGAAGATCAAGCGAGTCGTCAATTTTCCTGCGCAAGAGATCGATAGCTTGTGTAGTAGGTACTTTGGTGAATAGGGATGTTACATCAAGGCTGGAGAGTTTCTTGTTTCTGATGTTGATGTTGCGAATGCGATTGAGAAGGTCACCAGAGTGTTTGAGATGTGCTGGACTGATGGTGCCCAAAAGTTTAGAGAGGTGTTTAGCGAGAATTCCTGAGATTTGGTGGGGAGCACTGCCAATTCCCGAGGATATGGGCCTCAATAGGATACCTGGTTTGTGAGTTTTTGGCAGACCGTACATTCTGGCAGGTCTGGGGTTGCTGGGAATGGTGTGTAGAAGTTTCTTTCCTAGTTCTGATTCCCTCAGAATGCGGCGAGTCTTGTGAAGAAATGTGTTGGTATTTTATACCATTTATTTCCATGTAAGTTTCATGAAAATAAATAGTGTATAACACCGACATGATGAAAAAAAAAGACAAATGCAGTATAATACCATCAATTAATTCTTTATTGCATTATACTGCATTTGTGTCACTTTTTTTCAAGACGTTTTATGTAAGCTTGGAAATTAATGGTATAAAATACCGACACAATGGAAAAATAACAGTCTTAACTGTGACAGTCTTAAAAGTAAGACTGTCACATGCAGCTTTCTCCACCTGACTAAATCCTATAAATATTCATGTTACTCTTTTTCCAGGTAGATCTGTCTGTGACTCGATAAAGCCCACTGCGTGGGCGAAACGTTGCCAATAAAGGATCACATTATACTGCTTATGTGTTTATTTTTCCTTTATGTAAGCTTATTGTACATAACATATTTGTTTAACCTACGGTTTATTTCTGATCAGAAGAGACATTTTCCAATTATGTCACCAAAAAAAAAAATTGAGTAATAATATTTTCACTTGATATATTACATAACGTAACTTCAAGAGAAACTACATCAGTACTTAAACTTTTTAAAGTTGACCAAAGGAGATGCGTTTTCTAGCTATTGCAGGGACTCGACAAAATATGGACCTGTAGCTAATCGATAAACCTGTAGCACCTGTCGAATTAGAGGCATTTAAATTCAATCAAACCAAAGTGAAGGTAAGTCCGGTTCCTGGAATGATGAGCCACTAACCAGCATCCACGCATAATAAAGCAGTAATGTATAATAATATTATACCATTTGGAGATTAAAAATGACAAAATGTCATCAATACACAACATTCAATACACCAAACGTCTTGTAAGTAGCATACATGACTACAGAAATTTTAAATTTATTGAGAGCAGTCATTTTTCCCCTATCACAGACAAAATTTATGAATGACTTAAGTAGCATGTGTACATAAGGCTTCTATGCATAAATAACAAAAAAAAAAAAAAAAAAAGGCTCAATACTGTGACTGGTCAAAGTCGGACGTTTCAGTCCGACTTTGACCATTTACAAAATCACAAGTTGGACCGAAACGTCGTCGTAAGCTCCTCTCTTCTATGTGCGGGTTGTTTGTGTATTCTATGCATGGAAATAGTTTCATGAATCTTGTCCAAGATACATTAAACAAGGGTATTAACTTGAAACTGATCGAACAAGGCTTTCTCAAATTATAAATGAAAATTTGATAGAAAGTAAAGGGAAATGTAGGATGCTGGGAAAGGGTTCAGCCACTTTCTTCATAGAATAAGCGAATATGCCAGCTGTTCTAAGAATGTGCTCCTCGTTACTATACACAAGCATTGAAATTCTAAAGCCGATTGGATGAGACATTCTCGAGTTATGAGTGAAATAAAATCGAAAACTTAGGGAAAGGAAATAAAAATATAATATAAAAAAATGCAACCCCTTAAAGTTCCTCTTCAGTGCTTCAGCACCAAATATATATAATTCATTATGCAATAATCACGAAAAAGCGACACAAGATGAAAAATAACCACAGTTGAATAATAGTTCCATGCCTTTTGTTTTGTAATCAACACATTATCAGACGCTTGCAATGTTGCAGAAAGGGAGCAGATAATCCAAGAAAATCCATTCATGGGAACAGCTCTTTTTTAGAGAGATGTTTCCATGGACGAATTTACCTGGATTTCCTGCTTTCTTTCTGCAACATTACAACCTTTCAACATCCTGATGATGTATTGATTGCAATACGAAAAGCCTAGAACTATCATTTAACTCCCCCTGTGGTTATTTTGCATATTATTCATATGTCTAATATATAGAATTTAACCTCAGGTAGAAACTTTTACCTGAACATAAACATATTAGGAAACACTATTAATTTATTATCATAGCTGGGAAACTAATTCCAGTACTCAGATAAATCACGTATAAAGGAAAATGAAAGAAAATGTAACTTACAATTCTGGAAGAAAAACAAAACAAAACTTAAATCATGAATTAATGGTGTTTCAAGAAGCAGTGCCGGTGTTCATCTTCCTTATATATACATAAGCTAATAATTCACAGATTGAATGTAATATATTACAAACATTTATCTAAGGTCTGATGAGATTCAAACCTACAGCCCTTGGGGAAAAGTATCCGGTACTAAACACACACACATAGCCTGTTTAGACAACTCTGGTGCGCACTGAATTAATCGTTTGCTCCAGAGCTGCTGGCACTGAGCTAACGATTAACTTATCAACTCCTCCCTTGCATGTGCTGGCCCATGAGAGATATAAGAATGCTTATAATTCACAGAACGAGCGAAATATTTTACAAGCATTATCTCAGGGCAGAGGAGGCTCGAACACCCAAAGATAGAGACAAAGTATGCAGTACTATCCACTCCTAGCCAAACTAGATATAGATATAACTCTGACTTCCAGCAAACTAAATGTATGCTCTAGAAATGTTGGCACATAGCTGTTGATTAGTTTTTCATTTCCTCTCCTGCATTCACTACATACTTGGTCCCAAAGTTCATTGGATTGAGCCTCCTTTGGCTTTAGGCAATTTTTTTGGAGAATATTTCGATTGTTCTATTAATTATAAGTATTTTCATTTTTCTCATTTGCCAGTGAATGGAGGAGAGGAGAGGAAAACGCTGATCACCAGGCGTGTGCCGATGACTCTGGAGCAAATGCCTAATTAACGGAGTGCCAGAGTTATTTAAGTCTGGTCAGGCTTGGTGAGATTAGTACTGTCTGTTTGGTACTCTTTCTTCTTCTTCTCTTTCTTCTTCTTCTTCTCTTTCTTCTTCTTCTTCTCTTTCTTCATCTTCGCGAGAGTGGCGCTGAGAGCAGCAGTGATAGTAGTGTTAAGTAGCAGTGATGGAGCTGCTGAGAGTAGTAGTGACTGTAGTGTTGATAATAAAAGTGAAAGTCGTGTTGACATAAAAGGTGACAACTTTTGTGACCATTGGAATGAGAAAAGTAGCGACACATATGTAGAGGGAAAGTGAAGAGAGAACATTAATCTGAAGGCCCTTTATTACACTGATCGCCGTCAAGACCCATAATAATTTTCAGATGTATAAATCATCTTAATGCTTGTGTGAGAGCCTTGACTTTCGTGATTCATGGCTGAAAGTTAGAGCTTTAAAATCAAAGTTGTGTACATTATCGTTTAAAAATGTAAATAGTAAACTGCCTCAAGTTACACATGCTTCTTGGTCTAATTCACCCCACATAGGACACATACCGGGCCGCGGGGGCGTTGACCCCAGAAACTCTGTCCTGGTATCCAGGTATACACCTAGTAGTTGCAAATTTACACCTTCACAGTGTCTCACTCTTTACATTGGTACATTTTACAATAGTGTAATACTCATGATTGAATTTGCAGGAATAACTGGATATTAAGTACAACACCTGACTACAGAGAGGATACTGGTTGCTGTCTCTAACACTCTGTGGATCTAGTATGGAACCTGTCCCGGCCCGGTTAATTCAGGAACGTTCGAGCTTACTTTATATGTATATAAAAAAATAATTTCATCCTTGCTTTAAGAGTCGAACAGATGACTCTCTAATGAGTCTTAATTGAAGGTTATTACCTGACTTAAATTTTGCTGGTGCGCATTTTGGGTCATCGTTTTCTGTTCACTCGACTAAACATTTCATCCGCATTTTTTTTACGATATATAATTAAAAATGAACATAGAATTTGAAATAATGGGCTAACAGAAAAAAACTGTTATTTTCCAGGCCAATCATGATATTTGGTCACCCATGGTGCATGCTGTCTGGCCACAATGGTGCATGCTGTCTGGCCATCCATGGTGAATAATGCCATGCCACCGATGGTGCATGCTGTCTGGCCACTAATGGTACATGCTCTTAGCGCATGCTTTTAGTTCATGATTTTAAGATATTTTGCCACCGAAGTGACTAGTTTATTGTGCACCCCATATCCATCTTGTGGACGGCTGCGTAAGAGCATATGGATACACAAAAGGCTTAGGAACTAGGCCCCAAATGGGTTAACATGAATGCATTTGGATTTATATCTACAGTTCACTTATCTGTTACAAGCATATTTAGGAAATTTGCATAATTTATCAGGAATATTATGCCACCGATGGACCATACTGTCTGGCCACTAATAGCGCATGCTGTCTGATCACCCATGGTGCATGCTGTCTGATCACCCATGGTGCATGCTGTCTGTTGTGCCCTCAGAAAACGATGCATTAAATAATAAATATATAGCTCAAATGTAAATTTCTTATTTTATATTATTATTTGGGTTATGTTAATACCTTCTGTAAGTAAGTAGGACGTAACAACTACACCACTCATTGTACTCATTGAAGAAGAGTTTTAATTGGCTGCTAACACTCTGCAAACTATCTACTCGTTTGTTTCACTGTTCGTGCCAGGGGTAAGCTAGTACAAGTCACTTGACTATGTATCTGCTGTGCCTGCTTGTCTCTTGTTCTTCCTGGTGGTGGTGACACCTCCATCTCTGCTCTGTCTGGAAGAATGCTGCTCTCCTCAGCTCGTGTTATTTAGACGACTCTCTTTTCGGTAGAATATATCTCCGTTGGTGAGCCTGGACATACATCTCATAACTCTGTGCAACTCTTCAAAGACCATTATTTAGAATTTGTGATATTTAATGTTTTCAGAGGTCGTGTGTCGTTTGACTCTCTCTATATCTCTGGTCCCGAGTTCAACTCTCAACCTACATTTGTTTGGGCATCTGCGCACTGTCATAGTTGGGGAATTGGAATTGTTGAACTCAGTTTCAGTAATAAGAGAGTTTAGCCTTCTTGGGGAGGATTTGCTAATGGTTCCCCAGTTAGGGTCATTTTTGTCTCCTTGTTCCTTGCCTGATGCTGGGCTGTTCACTGCTGCTTCGAGCATTATTGCTGTTAGGTGAATGGATCGTCATATTGTTCAAGGAAGATGTATGATTGTCTCGAAGGTCTAGAAGTTAGCTTATCTATCAAGGAACTTGTTGTTGTCAGTCACATTCTAAGTCGAGTCAATCCGAGCACATACCAAGCACTCACAAGTAAATACACTTACATACTTCTTGTACTTATGAGTACAACTCATCAAAGCAACATACCAGATGGTATCTATTCATAGGAGTATTATATTGTACTGTATATTATCTGAAGTGCCCATAGCACCAAGAATTGTGTAGGAGATTATCTTCTTAATTATTCAAGTTACGTTAACTGTAATAATCATCACCTAGACACCTTTGTTATTAAAAAAAAAAACTTTTATTTGGTTGGTTTGTATTCATTTAGTTGTAATCCAAAAAGTCACTTAATTTACTGGATAACTGGGCTAGAATACACGCTGATAAACTATTACAAAACGAGAAACAGGCTAGATGCCAGATGGGATCAATAAGTTGACCTTCAAGAATTCTTTGGAGATATCTCCCCTTAATAGATGTCGCATTTTGTAACACTGTCTGATCATACATGGTGCATGATATCTGACCACCATGATGCATACTGTCTGACCACTAAGGTGCATACTGTCTGACCACTCAAGATACATGCTGTCTAGGAACCCATGGTGCATGCTGTCTGAACACCAATGGTGCATTCTGTCTGACCACCGCAGTGAGTGCCGTCTGACCACTCATGATACATATAATCCAGGCCACCTGTAATACTTTCTGTCCAGTGTAGTGGAGAGTACAGATAAGGTTTTGCCTGCAGGCTTAGAGGACGCCAGAAAGGGGAATGGGGTGAAAAGGAGCCTCATTGTTTATATTTAAGTTTACTATTAAAATAGTTATATTTTTATAAAAGTGAATTTAACTACTCTTTCAGATATTAATATAAGTATTGACCATTTTAATGCTTTTGTGAAGAAACAAGCTTGGCCCTAGGTTGGTGTAGTATAATATTTAAAATGCCCTTAGACTGGCTGTTACCACTAGGCGCCAGCATTTATTTATAGGTAACGTAAAAACTACGTTACATGGAGGCCATATCCGGGATAATTATCAAATTTGGAATGATAATTCACATTTAAAACCTTGAGAGTAAATATTTAAACGACGGATTTATTTCATTGGTCTGCATGATTTTTTTAATTGACTCTATGGTATATTTTTCGGTATGTATATGGAAAATAGTGATTCATTGTGTTTTATATTCATCTCTATCACATCAGGTTGTCACGTTATACAGAAAAGTTACTTTTCTCTTTTCGTATAACGTAAGTAAATGAGAAAGTGGTATATTACCAATTAAAATCCTTACCTTTTATTGAATTAAATGTTAAATCTAATATATTTTTCTTTATTTTCAGATTATTAATATGTCTAGAGGCTGCATAAATTCACCAGACATACTTTGCTATGTCTGCGGGCAATTCACCCCTTCAGATTCCCGGAGCAACATTGTTTATTTTGGCTACTTTGTTTATTTTGGCTGCATGAAGTTTATTGACTTAAGACTCAGGGAGATTGACACCAGTCAGTCCATCTATCATCATTCTATCATGCAGGAGGAGCCACATGTCTATGGTGCATCCAACAAAATAAGCAGACTCTTGGATGTCACTACCGCCCGCCTCCGGCTGGGTTACAAGTATCTTTGGCAGGTTAAATCACCACCACCAGATGTAGACCAAACATTACCATTCTGGAAAAATATCCTGACTTTTCTCCCTGTAAATAAAGCATTACCATGTGTGTGTGTGTGTGTACTCACCTATTTGTGGTTGCAGGGGTCGAATCATAGCTCCTGGCCCCGCCTCTTCACTGATTGCTACTAGGTCCTCTCTATCCCTGCTTCATGAGTGTGTGTGTGTACTCACCTATTTGTGGTTGCAGGGGTCGTTGCATCAGTAAGCTCCAAATGTAGTCAGTTGGAATACCAATGGTATGACGGAAGCAGATGGACAACCGTCATACCAATGGTATGACGGAAGCAGATGGACAACCATGATGACTGCTACTTTTGTATGACTTAAGTAGCTGGATTCAACAAGAAGACTAAAGATCGCATAATAAACTAAAATATTCCTTCAGCAATAAGGCTGTTCCACACTCTGAAGATATTCTGTACCTGTGCCACCTGAGACATGGCAAATTTCGTCAGAGTCTGATACCAGTGATTCTAAGGAGATGGAAGTAGACTATGAACCACCAACAAATGACGATCCCAAACTCTTCAACTAAGTTGAGCTCAATGACTTTCCAAAAGAAAGTGCACAGTTACTTGGCTCTAGACTGAAGGAACACAGGCTTCTAGCTCCTAAAACAACATTCGCTTGGTACCGTCATCGTGAAGCGGAATTCACTCAGTTCTTTGACAAAGAGGAATCTTCAGTTTTCTGTTCAAATGTTTCTGGCCTTATTGAACACATGGGGATGTCATACAAAACAGATGAATGGAGACTCTTCATTGATTTTTCTAAAAGAAGTTTAAAGGCTGTACTTCTGTGCCAGTTGGCCACAGTGTCCAAATGTCAGAAACGTACGCAAATATCAAGACTCTAATATCTGCAATCAAGTACAAGAATCACAATTTTCTCATTTGTGGTGATTTAAAAGTTATTGCTCTCCTACTAGGTCTTTAAGACGGATACACCAAGTATCCCTGTTTTCTGTGTCTTTTGGATAGTAGGGCAGACAGCCAGCATTATGAACAAAAAGAATGGCCACCAAGAACAAGCTTCTTACCCGGAAATCACAACGTGAAAACTGTGCCACTAGTTGACCCCAAGAAAATTCAGCTGCCACCACTCCACATCAAATTAGGGCTTATGAAAATTTTTGTGACGGCCTTGAACAAGAATGGAACTGCTTTCAAGTACCTGGAGTCAAAGTTTCCTCGTACAAGTGAAGGCAAGCTAAAGGCAGGAATCTTTGTTGGCCCTCAGATTCGGGAATTGATGAAGGACAAGCATTTTGAGGAAGCATTAGCAGGTGTCAAGGTTAATGCCTCTTTTTCATTCAAGCAAATTGTCCACAACTTCCTTGGAAACAAGCGCTCCCCCGAATATGAAAAAATGATCCAAGACCTGATTTCAATTTTCCAACCACTTGGGTCTAGAATGAATTTGAAGATGCACTTTTTTGCACTCACATCTTGACTATTTTCCCAACAATTGTGAGGACTACAGTGAGGAACAAGGAGAGCGGTGGTTCCATCAGGATATTTGCACCATGGAAACTCGATACCAGGGCAAATGTAATGTCAGCTTGGTGGCAGATTACTACTGGTCAATGAAACGTAATGGTCTCGATGCATAGCAGAAGCGAAAATCAAAGTGGTCCTCCTTCCTTTGATTCAATATGTAGGCAAACCATTAGGAACATATTTTTTTTAATAAAATCATTTGATTTGATTCATGTTGATTTGGAATTCACATGTTTAAAGTAACAATTTATTAAAAATTCACATTTTTTATTATCATTAATTTGTATTTTATTCAAAATCCATACGTGAAAGAGCAAAATGGTTTAGATATTTACAATCAGCAGCCCAAGAATATGTGAGATCACAACCATGAATAAAAATAAAAATTAAAAACATTCCAAATGCAGACCAGTTTTATAAAATAATAATATAAATAAATTACTTTTTTTTTCAGGTGTAATTAATAACCAATTGTTTTTCTATCTGATTTTCGTATGTACAAATTTAATGGTTTTGGGAGTTATTTGATAATTCTCTGCCAATGTGATAATAATTTAGTGTATGTGCTTTGCTTTGTGGTTTATTATTATATTTAAATAATTTCTGATATAATAAGCAGGTGTTGTGTTGTTAATTTCCAAGATGTCTCTAAGCAGTAGAGATTCTAGTGCTGACAGGAATCTTGGAGGGGATCCAGGATCAAACCCCACTGCTAATGAGAGTAATAAAGCAGACATTTTAAGGTTGAAATTACCCCTAATTAGGGAAGAAAATGTTTTGAGAAGAATCGAGCGTACAAAGATCTGGGAAGAAAAAGAGTTAGAAAGCCTTAGGGCCCAAGAGGAAGAAAGGCAGTTTGTTATTAAAATCGGAACAGATAACGGAGTAGATATATTTAATTTGGATCAAGCAATTGAATTTGTCCAAATTTTTTTGGGAAAAGATCGTGATATTTTTTTTTACTTTATTGAAAAAAACAGCAAAATCCCAGAAGTGTCCAGTCAGTAATTGGGACAGTAGTAGTCTGAAGCTCGGTGAGCTGTTGGGGGGGGAAGTATTAGATTTCCCAAGTGCGTGTTTGTTTTTGGTGGTAATCAGGTCAGTTTACATACCTAGGTAAGGTATGCTAACATTTTTTTATGTGCTGGCAGTGATGCCCCACCTGTGTTATGTTGGTGTATAGACTGTTGGACAAAATGTTGTGAAAAGATGTTGGAGTTGATGCCTCACCGTTTTTGGGTCATGAATATGTGATCCTGTGTGTTTTGGGTGTTGTGTCTCCTGCACCAACTTGTTTTAGTTGGACCACCAATGGGGTGAATCCAGGGTACCTTGGAATGACAGTGTACGTGAAGGCCTGGGAAGGTCACTTTTGAGGGGTCAACGGTGACGACTCCAGTGATTCTTCAAGGCCACAGTCCCACCAACAAAATTTATATGTGACTAACTACCCAGTTTTGAAGTCTGATAATTTAACTCCTGTACTCTCCAATTTCTCCAGTTTTGCTTATTGTACATTGGTGTGAGACACAGGGTTGATAATGTAATTTTCTATTTGTAATAATTAATTTGTACAATATTTTTTTGTACTATTTCTGGAGACTAATGTTTATAATTTTCTTTTGAAGTGCCTATTTTATTTTTGCAAGAAAAGATGTGTGACAATGGACACTAATGTTGTTTAAAGAGAGAGTTTCTCGATGTATAATATTTATATTGATGTAAACCAGTTTACCTTATATAAAATTAATGTGTATACTGTTTATGCAACTAATGTGTACAGAGGTAACCCAGTCAGCTGTATTTAAAATTTTGTGTCATGTATAGTAATATGCATCAGCGCAGGTGTTTGGCCAACACTGAGTTGTTGTGATGGTGCATTTACCTAGTTTAAGTTTAAGAATACAGCTATAAAGCATGACTGCGGGGCTCATTTGGCGTAAAACTTGATCACTTTTACTTTAAACAAGTTTCACACATCTGCGGATTAGCAGTGCTCATTGTACGAGTAATATATGTTTTAAGGTGATTAATGTGTTTTTCTGTGTAAAAGAAAATTGCACCAAAGGATAAAACAAGAATGAGTATTTGCTGCAGTTTTCTTATTTTTGGTGGTGAATCTTGTGTTTTCCAAGACCTTAGGGTTTCCTTTTTTATTTCTTGACTAGCTCCAGCCGAGTGGTAAGAGCTAACCGAGTGAGACCAGTGGTCTAGGGGTGGGGGTATTACGCTGGGCATGTGGGTATAAAAAACTCCCCATTAATAATGTCAGTGGCAAGATTTGTTCTGAAAATGGACACGTATTAGTCCTGAAGTGTAGCCAGGACAGAGCAGGAAATGTGTGTGTCATTACCAGAAGACCGGTGGCTTGGTTTGGTGTTTGTGTGAGTAGGAGGGGGGGGGGATATTTTGGGTAGGTTTATGCCATAGGTTGTTTAATAATTTTGTATGTACTCCCGATTTTTCCTGTAGCCCTAGTGTGCACTGGCCTTTGTAGTGGAGAGTACAGATAATAAATGTTTTGCCTACAGGCTTAGAGGCAAGCAGAAATGGAAGGGGGGCCAAGGAGCCCCATTGTTAATTTGTTGAGGGTAGGTCGTATGTTTCATATGTAAGTTTACTATTATTGTAGCTATATTTTTATAATAGTGAATTTAACTGCCCTTCCTGATATTACTATAAATATTGACCATTTTAGTGTTTTCGTGAAGAAAAAAGCTTGGCACTAGGTTGGTGTAGAATAATTTAAATGCCCTTGGACAGGCTGTTATCCCTAGGCACCATCATTTATTTTTACGTAACGTAAAAACTACTTTACAGTCCATAACACCTGTTGTGTGTTCTGTCAAGAACATTGGTTGATGTGTATTGTTCGAGAGACATGTACACACACACACACTACACACACACTACACACACACACACACACATACACACATACACACACATACACACACACACACAGTGTGCAAAGTCTTGGAGAAAATCATCTGGAGCAGAACAGGATAATCAACGACAGGCAGCACGGATTCAGGGAAGGCAAATCCTGTGTAACAAACCTCCTGGAGTTCTATGATAAAGTAACAGAGGTAAGGCAAGAGAGAGAAGGGTGGGTTGATTGCATTTTCCTGGACTGCAGGAAGGCCTTCGACACAGTTCCTCACATGAGATTAGTAAAGAAGTTTGAAGAACAAGCATGTATAACAGGAAGGGCACTGGAATGGATCAGGGAATACCTCACAGGGAGGCAACAACGGGTCATGGTGCGCGATGAGGTATCACAGTGGGCGCCTGTGACGAGCGGTGTACCGCAGGAGTCAGTCCTAGGACCAGTGCCATTCTTGGTATATGTGAATGACATGACGGACGGGATAGACTCAGAAGTGTCTCTGTTCGCAGATGATGTGAAATTAATGAGGAGAATCACATCGGAGGAGGATCAGGCAGGACTTCAAACAGACCTGGACAAGCTTGACATCTGGTCTAGCAATTGGCTTCTCGAATTCAATCCCACCAAATGCAAAGTCATGAAGATCGGAGAAGGGCAAAGAAGACCGCTGACAGAGTACAGGCTAGGCGGACAAAGGCTACAAACCTCGGCAAAGGAGAAAGACCTTGGGGTGAGTATAACGCCAAGCACGTCTCCGGAGGCACACATCAACCAGATAACTGCGGCAGCATATGGGCGACTGGCAAACCTAAGATTAGCGTTCCGTTACCTTAACAAGGAATCGTTCAAGACACTGTCCACCGTGTACGTCAGGCCCATACTAGAATATGCAGCACCAGTCTGGAACCCACACCTGGTCAAGCACGTAAAGAAACTAGAGAAAGTGCAAAGGTTTGCGACAAGGTTAGTTCCACAACTCAGGGGTCTGTCCTATGAAGAAAGGTTGAGGGAAATATGACTAACAACACTGGAGGAAAGAAGGGTCAGAGGAGACATGATAACGACATACAAAATACTGCGGGAAATCGACAAGGTAGACAGTGACAGGATGTTCCAGAGAGGGAACACAGAAACAAGGGGACACAACTGGAAGCTGAAGACTCAGATGAGTCAAAGGGATGTTAGGAAGCATTTCTTCAGCCACAGAGTAGTCAGGAAGTGGAATAGTCTAGAGAAAGATATAGAGGAGGCAGGAATTATACACAGTTTTAAGACGAGGTATGATAAAGCTCATGGAGCAGGGAGAGCAGAGACCCAGTAGCGGACAGCGAAGAGGCGGGGCCAGGAGCTGAGTCTCCACCCCTGCAACCACAATTAGGTGAGTACAATTAGGTGAGTACACACACACACACACACACAGATGATGATGATGTGATGATCAGATGATGTGAAGTTGATGAGAAGAATTCAATCGGACGAGGACCAGTAGAACTACAGAGGAATCTGGACGGGCTGCAGACCTGGTCCAGCAACTGGCTCCTGGAATTCAACCCCTCCAGGTGTAAAGTCATGAAGATTAGGGAAGGGCAAAGAAGACCACATGCGGAGTACAATCTAGGGGGCCAGAGCTTACAAACCTCACTCAAGGAAAAGGATCTTGGGGTGAGTATAACAACGGGCCCATCTTCTGAAGCGCACATCAACTAAATAACTGCTGCAGCATACGGACTCCTGGCAAACCTAATAACAGCATTCCGACATCTTAATAAGAAGTCATTCAGGACCCTGTACGTTAGGCCCATACTGGAGTATACAGCGCCAGTTTGGAACCCTCACCTAGCCAAGCATGTAAGGAAACTAGAGAAAGTGCAAAAGTTTGCAACAAGACTAGTCCCGGAGCTAAGGGGTATGTCCTACGAGATGTTACGGGAAATCGACCTGACGACACTGGAAGACAGGAGAGATAGAGGGGATATGATAACGACATATAAAATACTGAGCGGAATCGACAAGGTGGACAGAGACAGAATGTTCCAGAGGTGGGACACAGTAACAAGGGGTCACAGTTGGAAGCTGAAGACTCAGATGAACCACATGTATGTTAGGAAGTATTTCTTCAGTCACATAGTTGTCAGGAAGTGGAATAGTCTGGGAAGTGAATGTAGTGGAGGCAGGATCCATACATAGCTTTAAGGAGAGGTATGATAAAGCTTTTGGAGCTGGTAGAGTGACCGAGTAGCGGCCAGTGAAGAGGCGGGGCCAGGAGCTGTAGCTCGACCCCTGCAACCACAACTATGTGAGTACACACACACTACACACACACACACACACTACACACACACACACTACACACACACACACACACTACACACACACACACACACACTACACACACACACTACACACACATACACTACGCACACACTACACACACATACAGTACACACACATACACTACACACACATACACTATACACATACACTACACACACATACACTACACACACATACACTACACACACACACACTACACACATACACTACACACACATACACTACGCACACACTACACACACATACAGTACACACACATACACTACACACACATACACTATACACATACACTACACACACATACACTACACACACATACACTACACACACATACACTACACACATACACTACACACATACGCTACACACACATATGCTACACACATACACTACACACACATACACTACGCACACATACACTACAAACACATACACTACACACACACACACACACACTACACACATATACACTACACACACATACACTACACACACATACACTACATACACACTACACACACACTACACACACATACACTACACACACACTACACACACACACTACACACACACATACACTACACACAGATACACTGCACACACATACACTACACACACATACAGTACACACACACATACACTACACACATACTCTACACACACACTACACACACATATACACTACACACATACACTACCCACACACATTCACTACACACATATCAGTCTTTGTTTATGGGCTCCTGGAAGCTGAAGAGGAAACTTATGAAGCAAGAAGACAAAGGGAGAAAAAAGCGATTGAAAACATCATGAAAGCAATAGGATAAGATGACATGACCCAACTGGCAAATTTTCTGAGAATAGGAGGGTTTGCAAGAGGAACAATCCGGACAGTTAAATTGATTTTCAAGGGAGAATTGACTCGAAACAGGATCCTGCAGGAGAAAGCAAGACTAAGGGATATGTCAGAGTACCAGATGGTGTATCTCGACTGCGACAGAACACGAGAAGAAAGACAGAAACTGAAAGAGAGGGTACAGAGACAAAATGAGGAAAGAGAGATGGACAGGAGAACCCAGACTCAGGAGAAAGCTCAAATACAATCACCCTCAGATGTCCCCAAACCTGGACAACCACAGTGCAACCAAACAATGTAACCCAAAACACACATGCCATACCCAATGCTTCCACCCACCTCATTACAAACTCTACCTTCACACCAACCACCCGTAGTTCCTCATCAGGTCTCCCACTTTCCCAACCCCAACGTACCCCCCCAGACTACGGTTATAGAAAAGAAGTTGAAGGTTTGGTATACAAATGCAGATGGTATAACAAATAAATGTGAGGAGTGGCATGAAAGAATAAAGGAGACATCTCCAGACAAGATAGAGGGAGCAGAGGGGGAGGAGGAGTTGCACTGCTCATTAAGAACCGGTGGGGATTTGAAGAAGTGGAAGGAATGGATGGAATGGGCGAAAGGGACTACATAGTAGGAACAATTCAGTCTGAGGGCCATAAGGTGGTAATTACTGTAATGTACAACCCGCCACAGAACTGCAGGAGGCCAAGAGAAGAATACGGTGAGAGCAACAGAGCAATGGTAGACACACTAGCCGAGGTGGCTAGAAGAGCCCACATGGGAAGAGCAATCACAAGGAGATTGATTGGGAAAACCTGGAGCCACATGGGGGTCCTGAATCATGGAGATGATGTGATGGATGTGATACTGGAAAACCTCATGCATCAACATGTTAGAGACACTACCAGAGAGAGAGGTGAAGATGATCCAGCAAGACTAGACCTAGTATTCACCTTGAGTAGTTCGGACATCAAGGGTATCACGTATGAAAGGCCCCTTGGAGCTAGTGATCATTTGGTTCTGTGTTTTGATTATATAGTTGAGCTACAAGTGGAGAGTGGAGCAGAAATAGGAAAGGAGAAACGAAAATACAAAAGGGTAGACTACACAGGCATGAGGAACTTCCTACAAGACGTTCAGTGGGTGAGAGAATTGGCAGGAAAACCAGTAAAAGAAATGATGCAATATGTGACAACCAAATGCAAAGAGGCAGAGGAGAGGTTTGTTCCCAAGGGAAACAGAAGTAATGGGAAGACCAGAACGAGTCCTTAGTTCACCCAAAGGTGTTGGGAGGCAAAAACTAAGTGCACTGGAGAATGGAAAAAGTACAGAAGGCAAAGAAACCAGGAAAATAAAGAGATTAGCCGAGGAGCCAGAAACGAATATGCACAGGTAAGAAGGGAGGCTCAGCGACAATACGTAAATGAAATAGTATCAAAAGTCAAGTCTGACCAAAAGCTGTTGTATAGCCACATGAGGAGGAAAACAACAGTCAAGGACCAGGTAATCAGGCTGAGGAAGGAAGGTGGTGAGTTCACAAGAAACGACCAAGAGGTATGTGAAGAGCTCAACATGAGATTTAAAGAAGTATTTACAGAGGAGACAGGAAGGACTCCAGGAATTCAGAATAGGGAGGTATACCAACAAGTGCTGGATGAAATACACACAACCGAGGAGGAGGTGAAGAAGCTGCTATGTGAACTCGATACCTCAAAAGCGGTGGGACCTGACAACATTTCTCCGTGGGTCCTTAGAGAGGGAGCAGAGATGTTAAGTGTGCCACTAACAAAAATCTTCAACACATCCATTGAAACTGGGCAACTACCCGAGGTGTGGAAGATGGCAAATGTAGTCCCAATTTTTAAGAAAGCAGACAGAAACGCGGCATTAAACTACGGACCTATGTCACTGACGTGTATAGTATGCAAAGTCATGGAGAAGATCATCAGGAGGAGAGTGGTGGAGCACCTAGAAAGACACAAGCCTATAAACGACAACCAGCACGGTTTCAGGGAAGGAAAATCCTGTGTCACAAACCTACTGGAGTTTTATGACAAGGTAACAAAAGTAAGACACGAGAGAGAGGGGTGGATAGACTGCATTTTCTTGGACTGAAAGAAGGCGTTCGACACAGTTCCTCAAAAAAGGTTAATGCAAAAGCTAGAGGATCAGGCACACGTAACAGGAAAGGCACTGCAATGGATCAGAGAATATCTGACAGGGAGGCAACAACGAGTCATGGTACGTGACGAGGTGTCAGAGTGGGCACCTGTGACGAGTGGGGTTCCACAAGGGTCAGTCCTAGGACCTGTATTGTTTTTGGTATATGTGAATGACATAACGGAAGGGAGAGACTCAGAAGTGTCCCTGTCTGCAGATGATGTGAAGTTAATGAGAAGAATTAAATCAGTCAAGGATCAGGCAGGACTACAGAGACCTTGACAGGCAACAAGCCTGGTCCAGTAACTGTCTCCTTGAATTTAACCCTGCCAAATGTAAAGTCATGAAGATCGGGGAAGGGCAAAGAAGACCACATACGGAGTACAGTCTAGGTGGCCAAAGACTACAAACCTCACTCAAGGAAAAAGATCTTGGGGTGAGTATAATACCGAGCACATCTCCTGAGGCACACATTAATCAGATAATTGCTGCAGTATATGGGTTGCTGGCAAACCTAAGAATAGTGTTCCAATACCTCACTAAGGAATCGTTCAAGACTCTGTACACAATATACGTCAGGCCCATCCTGGAGTATGCTGCACCAGTTTGGAACCCACACCTTGTCAAGCACTTCAAGAAACTAGAGAAAGTGCAAAGGTTTGCAACAAGACTAGTCCCAGAGCTAAGGGGATTGTACAACGAAGAAAGGTTAAGGGAAATCGGCCTGACGATACTAGAGGACAGGAGGGTTAGGGGAGACATGAAAACGACATATAAAATACTGCGAGGAATAGATAAGGTGGACAGAGACAAGATGTTCCAGAGAGGGGACACAGAAACAAGGGGTCACAATTGGAAGTTGAAGACTCCTATGAGTCAATGGGATGTTAGGAAGTATTTCTTCAGTCATAGAGTTGTCAGGAAGTGGAATAGCCTAGAAAGTGACGTAGTGGAGGCAGGAACCATACATAGTTTTAAGACGAGGTTTGATAAAGCTCATGGAGCAGGGAGAGAGAGGTCCTAGTAGCAATCAGTGAAGAGGCGGGGCCAGGAGCTATGACTCGACCCCTGCAACCACAAATAGGTGAGTAGAAATAGGTGAGTACACTAACACACACACACACATACACACACACACACACACACACACACACAGTGGTCGGGAAGTGGAATAGTTTGGGAAGCGATGCAGTGGAGGCAGGATCCATTCATAGCTTTAAGAAGAGGTATGATAAAGCTCATGGCGCAAGGAGAGTGACCCAGTAGCGACCAGTGAAGAGGCGGGGCCAGGAACTATGAATCGACCCATGCAACCACAACTAGGTGAGTACACCACACACACGCACACATCTCCAACAGGCCTAGTGTCTAATAGACATGTGCCTAGGACATAACAGTAACTAACTAGGTGCTCTCTGGGACATCCGTGGTACATGCTACATGGATTGGGCTGTCCTCGTTTACCTTTGAAGTGCGCTGTGGTAGGTGCTTTCTGGACCACCTGTGGTTTTTAATTTCCAAGACACCTGTGGTGTTTACTCTCCGGGACACCTGGGCATTTTACTCTCCGGGACACCTATGGTGTTTAATCTCTAGGAGACCTGTTGTGTTTACTCTCCGGGACATTTGTGGTTGCTGTCTGGGTGACCCATAGCGTATGTTGTCTGAGTCCCTTGTATGCTCTGCTGCATGCTCTGCATGCCACACATAGTGAGTAGTATTCAGGCCACCCACATCACACGATAGCTGCAATGCATGCTGTCTAGGCCTCCCGTGGTGTATGCTCTCCAGAACACCTGTGGTGTATGCTGTCCGGAACACCTGTGGTGTATGCTGTCTGCGTTACCCATTGTGTCACCAGGTGGTTGCTGCCTGGTCCACAGAGGCGTGCAGAGGTCTGGTGATGCCCGGGGCCAACTCCTTGATTGTATGCCCCAAAGACTCAAGTATAAGGCCTAGTTCTGAGAAATATTATGAGAAAGGGAGATATTTTAAATATGTAAATACAGATGAAACATGAAATAAACACTTTATTCGATTTAAATATAAATCAACCAAATTTATTATTTTGTTTCCCCAAATGATACCTGCTGTCAGAAAACACTTGAACTACTTCACTTTTTACATCAGCTGTGAGAAATTCTTTTTCAATGCCTATTAAAGCCAGGTTGTTCAGTCACTCCTGTGACATTGAAGACCTCAGATATGTTTTTTATTAATTTCAGTTTTGAAAATGACCTTTCACAACTTGCGACTGAAAATGCGATTGTGCTCAGTAATGTGTGTGAAAAACACAGCGTGGGAAAGACATCCCTCCCATACTGCAGTAAACACAGCGTGGGAAAGACATCCCTCCCATACTGCAGTAAACACAGCGTGGGAAAGACATCCCTCCCATACTGCAGTAAACACAGCGTGGGAAAGACATCCCTCCCATACTGCAGTAAACACAGCGTGGGAAAGACATCCCTCCCATACTGCAGTAAACACAGCGTGGGAAAGACATCCCTCCCATACTGCAGTAAACACGCCACAGCATCTTTACCATCAGGGACAATTCTATTCCCTCCAGCTGGAAGGATCATCACAAAATCAATATTTTCGGCATATAACTGAATGACTTTCACATCATTATCATAATAATTTGCAAAGTCTGAACATTCTTTTTCTAATTTATCTCTTGTTCATCTTCAATTACCACTGAATTTAAGTTCGGAAGAAATGGAAATCAGTCACTGAGTCCTTGAAGACGGACACTGAGGACTTCAACTTTCGTTTTTAATCGGTTCACAATCTCTACCATTACTCTATTCATTTCTTCTTGTGCCGACAGTCCACTATCTCTTGCTGACTGTCCAGGCATTATTATTCTTCTCTTTGTTCGTGCAATTATTATTCCCCAATTTTCACAATATTCATTAGCATTGTGGATAATTTCGTCATTCTTCAAATTCAAGATATGAATTAGTCCTTTCAGATCACAAGAAGCTTCCTGGAACCCCATTTTCGTATCCTACAAACGTTTTGAGACTTTCTCCACTGATAATAAAACTGGGTACCAAAAATTTAATAAAGCCTAGCCTGGTGGCTAAAGCTCTCACTTCACACACAGAGGGCCCGGGTTAGATTCCCGGCGAGGTGGAAACATTTCGACGTGTTTCCTTACACCTGTTGTCATGTTCACCTCGCAACAAATAGGTACCTGGGTGTTAGTCGACTGGTGTGGGTCGCATCCTGGGGGACAAGATTGAGGACCCCAATGGAAATAAGACAGACAGTCCTCGATGACGCACTGACTTTCTTGGGTTATCCTGGGTGGCTAACCCTCCGGGGTTAAAAATCCGAAGAAAATCTTATCTTATCTTATCTAACTGCTTGTTGCTTTTGATGGATGTTTCACGTACGTCATGCGCATGCGTGTGGGGGGCACCATTTTCTCTGGACAGAAAGGGTACACCATGTTAAAGGAATAAAGGGCTAACCACCGCCTCTGTAGTGCGGTGAGCCTCCAAAATTTATTTACCACTGTGTTAAGTAAAAGGAAACAAATGCAACTAATGTGACTTTTTATTGTGGCAACGTTTCGCTCTCCAGGAGCTTTTTCAAGCTCCTGGAGAGCGAAACGTTGCCACAAAAAAATGTCACATTAGTTGCATTTTTGTCCTTTTACTTAACATATTGTCGGTAATTCTACCAATATTAATACATGATTTATCACTGCTGAAATTTCAAAATCACTATCTTATTTCCTTCTCTAATTGGATAGTTATCCCCATTTGGATACCCGGGGCCAGAGCCCCTTCGGTCCCCTTCCTCTGCACGCCTCTGCTGGTCCACCAGTAATGGTTGCTGTGCAGGCCACGTGTGATGCATGATCATTGTGAGTCTCTGCAATTCACCAGAGAGGAAGTATTGCCAGAATTCTTTCCTTTTCTTAGCGAGTAAGCAAGCAGGTATCAGGGAGATGCCATATGAGTGAGTGTTAAAAAAAAAGAGTAAATATAAAAATATTAGAAATAATCATTGGAGAGGCGTCAGCCTTGAATTGGAATAATTACCCAATATGTCATCAGCACTTCTGGCAAGTTGATGAAATCACCTTCATTGTGTGAGCCGGTTTTGTAGGTTCTATCTCTGACATTTTATTATTGCTCTTAACTGCTCAGTATAGGATTTACTCAGTTACTGAGTAATAGTGTGCTACAAAGACCTTATAAGGGATTCAGAATAAACTTTCTTTTCCATAAGTATAATATAATTTACAAGAGAAGAGAGAGACTTCCTACTTAGCCATGGATTAAATGATCCCGGTATCCTAGCATCTTGTTGCCTAAGTCAGACGGCTCCTATTATATGATCATTGACTACAAGAAGGTTAATAATGTCACGCGTCCTGATAGATAATCTCTTCCACCCTTAGACGACACCACTAACCCGGTGTCTGGAGTTAGATATATCACATGTATTGCTAAGGGACAGGGGTGGTACCAGTTGGCACTGACTAACCAACTGATTAAATAACCTTCCATGGGAGGTCTGACGATTATTGTTATGCCCTTCAGTCTCTGAAATGCTCCGGGTTTATTTCAGCACATCAAGAATAATGTGAATTTGGATCTGGATAGTGTAGATGCTATCCTAGATTATATGAATTTTGCCATTTAACTGCCTGAAAAGCCAACAGGAGGACTGACCTTTCATTATACATAGTGATGCAAGTGAAGTGTCGATTGAAGCTGCCCTGCTACAAGACTCATCGGCAATTATGGCTCTGTACCCCCATCTGCTGTTGCTCTACAAAATTACCAGATTCGCTGCCCAGCTCTCGCCATGGCAGGTTGTCTGGTGCTGGCCCTCTGGTGGTGACAATAGAGAACCCAGATATTTTCACTACAAAATGGCGATGACGTTCAGACAGAGGATAAACACTGTATGTGTTGAGCTGGTAAAAGGTGCTGTGTACCCTTCGAATGCAGCTGTAGTCTTGCCCACCATTCTACGAGACGTTTACAGAATAGATAATGAGGAGATATATGGAATTGTGCTCAATGGGAGTACAAGAATCTTCGTGAAGCTGTTGTCCACCAGAGTTTATGAGCGGTTGGTAGACAAATATGAGGATGTATACTCGCCTATCAATGCAACCTTGGAAGTGAAACTCAAAGACGTTTCTAAGCATTATACATGGGTAAAGATTTGTAATTTACCTTTTGAAGTGGATGAGCAAGACATACAAAATGTTTTTTAAGGACTATGGCGTTATCCACTACGCTATGATGAGACGATGGACAGAAGGACTCTATGAGGGAATCCCGGAGGGTTCCTTCAACCTCAAGATGACCCTGAGATGGGCCATACCATCTTACGGGGTCATGGAAGAGTTTAGGACTCAAGTTTATGTGACCTATGCAGGTCAAAGATGGACATACAGACTCTTTGGCTCCTATGGGCATATTGCTGTGGAGTGTGAGACAAGGCAGGGACAGCAATATGGTACAAGGAACATGGTGGAGGTTAAGGATGTCGAGGTTAAGGATGTCGAGGAAGAAGTAGTGGCACCCAAAGGCACATGGAGTGAGATTGTGAAAGCCTCTGAGGAGATGTGTCATACTCTGCCCACTGTGTCACAGAACACAGAGGTGGTGGAGACAGGAGTACAGAGGAGTGATGTAGATTTGGAAATTGATGCCGCATTACCGGAGGAATTGTGCGGATTTTTGGATAGTCCCCAGGATGACGGGATTTTGGAAGCCAGTGAGGCTGTGGTGAAGTTAATAGGTGATGTGGGGAGGGGTGTTGGGTGTCGGAGCTGAGTCAAGCTGTTTGGATATACAGAAGGTGCAGGTAACAGTGCACAGGGAGGATAGTGGGTCGAACATGGATATTAGTGCTGAATCGCGGAAGCAATCCATGGTAGTGCCAGAAGATGATGTCTTTACGCCTGGCCAGAGGTCTGGCAAGGAGGCATGTGTGGAGGCACCACAAAGAGGACAAAGGGGGTGAAGGGGGTAGAAGGGGCAAAGGGTGTACAGGGTGTGTAAGGTAACTGGAGCCCTGAAAAGTATGATGGAGAAAGTGTGTAAGTCAAAAGGAAAGCCACCTCTATCTTATTCAAGTGTATCACGTTTAACATGAACAGCCTGAAGGCCGAGGTATGCGGTGGACATAGGCTTCTTACCGGAGCACAATTTCAGGTATGGTAGAGATTTGTTGTTGCAAGGGTATAGTTTGCATGCAGGCAGCTCGGGTAGCTTCAAGGGAGGGACTGCAGTAGTCATGAGAGAGACCAGTCCTTTTCAGTTGTTGACTTGGGAGGAGGGAGTTGAGGGGTGGATAGTGAGAGTTAATGGGGTATGGGGGGGGTGAGAGTTACTTTCATGGGCGTATATATGCCAGCTGCTAGAAATATAAGGATCAAGGAGAAATTTGTGAGGGATCATTTAGTCTATTTCATGGAGGTTTCATTCTACTGACCCCCATCCCCATAGCTTTCCAAAAAAAACCACAATCCTATCCACATTGGCTAAACCCTTCTCACCGCCCACCAGAACCGTGGTGTCATCTACGTAACCCACAATTCCAGGGGGCCATCCTTGGATCCTCTACCTGTTCCCACACCCCCTCCCTTACCAGCCTATAAAAGGGATTCTGAAGACATGCAAAGATAAACTGAGATACAGGACAACCCTGCCTCAGTCCCCTACCCGTGCTCACAACCTCCCCTAACATCCCATTAATCTGGACCCGAAACTGTGTCCCTTCATAAAGCGTTTTCACCCAACCTACCACCTCCTCCTCAAACCCCTGCCTTCCCAAAATCTTCCACAACATTTCTCTTTCCACTCTATCATAAGTGGTTTCCCAATCCAAGCTGAAAACACCGCCTCCCCCTCTCCTCTCAAGAAAATCCCTGATTCTATAATGCCCCGTACGCATACTCCTCCCCGGCACACCGAACTGCCCCTCATCCAAAAGACTACTCAAAACTCTCTTCATGCGATTCCTAAAGATCTTCGCAAAGATCTTGTAATCGCCACAAAGAAGAGTTATAGCCCTATAACCCAGCAGAGTATTTCTATCACTTCCCTTGGGCACCAACACCACGATCCCCGTCCTATGCTCTAGACCCATTTTACCCTCTTCCTTCATCCCATTAAACATCTTCAACAACACTTCCCTTAACACCTCCCAATGTCTAACAAAAAAATCCCCAGGAATCCCATCAATTCCCGGTGCCTTCCCTAAATGTAACTCCTGCACTGCCCGCCCCACCTCCTCTTCCGTAATGTCCCCCTCCAAACCTCTCCTCTCGTCTCCATTGACACCCGCCAAGACTCCATCCAAAACCTCATTACCCGCCGCCACATCATATCCCATCCCTCCCATCTTCTATCTAAACCAGTGCCCCGCATACTCACACATCCCCTCCATTGTATTCAACACCTGCCCTATACCCACCCAAATTCCCATCCACCTTCAAAGACATAATCGTCATTCCCCTACGCCTCCCCTGAAATCTACTCAACACCAAAGCTGAAGGCTTATCCCCCACAGAACGTCTTCCACACCACCCCTGACCCTAAGAGCTTGAAACCTCTCATTCTGTTTGTCCCGAAGCTGTCTGCACAAATTATCTATTTTCCCCTGCCTCTGCCAACCCCACGTGTCATAACAGTCTCACAACTGCGCCTCCAAGTATTTCTGTTTTCCAAAACGGTACCTCGCTTCCTCCCTTCCCACCCTCTGATAAAACTCGTGAATGGCCACCTTTGCTCTCCCACTCCACCAACTGACCACATCTACAGTACCCTTACCCTCCCCCCACAGCCGCCCCCACCAATCCACGAAAACCTCCCTGTGCCCCACCCCATCCATTAAACTAACATTGAGCTTCCAATAACCTGAATAAGTAGCCACCACCCCCTCCCACCCTAAATCCACCAAAACACCCCTGTGGTTGGAGAATCCTAAGTTGATGCAGCTAACCCGTTCCACCTGCACAACCCTTGAGACATATATCCTATCTAACCTAGCTGCGTATTCTCTTTGATAAAACATCCCAATCCCCACCTCTTACGACATCCACCACCCCAACTGCCCCAAGGACCTCCCGTAACACACCTAACACACACCCTGATCCCTGCAGCTCTACATCCTTCTCCCTTATCACACAGTTCCAGTCCCCAGCTAACGCTGTTACCATAGGCAACTCTCGCAGGGCATAAATCAACTCATCCCTTACAAAATTCTCCTTACATCGACGTGTATGCACTGCCGGCATATACATGCCAACCAACACCAGCTGGACCTCCCCCACACATTCTCCACTCTCACAATCCACCCACCCCCTCCCTCTTCCCAGGCCCGTAAACGAAAAGGATTGGTCAGACTTATCCCTATCGCGACCCCACCCTTTAAGCCTCCTGAACTTCCAATATACATTGCATACCCATTCAACTGTAAGTCACATCCACACCTAAAATTGTGCTCTTGAATGATACACACATCAACTCTCATACGTCTCAATATCATCTCTAACCACCTTCTCTTTACCTCCTTTCGAAGGCCATTAACATTAACGTTCAGACACCTGAATACAACAACGGGGGTTTACCTTTAGACTTTATGACCCTGGCAGCTCCCACTGACACCATACCTTCCTTGCCATTGCCCTCTTTCATATCCCGCTTCGCCAACTTCCCCACTGCCCCTCCCCTGATAGCCCCAGCCATTTCTACTGAGGACTTTTTACCCGACCTCTGGCCTGGGGTAAGCACATCGTTGTCAGCCATACCACTGGATCGTTTCCTCGATTCTCCCACCACTTCCATCACCTTCTTCTCCCCCTCCATGTGCACCTCCACCTCCACCTTCACTTCCTCCACCTGTCTACCAACTACCCTTTCCCCTTCCACCTCATACTCAGATTCTGTGCTCACCGGCTCACATTCATCCATCTCTCCACACTCATGCCCTGTTGATGTCGGGTTGTCCAACATCCTACACAAATCCTCCAACATAGGGTTGGCCAACTCAACATCCAGGCCCATGTTTCCTGTGACACCTCAACCCTATGAGGATCAGGCTCCGTTCCCAACGTAGCCGACGGCAGTGTTGTAATCACCACCTATGATGCCTCAACCACCTCACTCCACTTCCTGCCACGCTCCACAACCACGGCTGATTGTACTTTGCCCCTTGTATCTGCGTCTTCCTTCTGACATTCCATACCCTGATGCTGCTGCTGATGATCTCTACAACGTTCACAAGATGCCGCAACATGGCCAGCCATGCCACAGAGACGACAGGTCCTCACCTTCCCTGGATACGTCACATAGACCTGCGTTCTGAAGACGTCCATTTGCACATATGACAGTACCTGCTCCCTAAGTGTCATCTTCACAGAGAATGTACCCTCTGGAAATCCAGCATATAGGCCTTGGACCCAGCAGCCCACCGTAATCGCATGGATTACCCCAAACTGCTGAAACACCTTCTTCACATCCATTTTCCCGGCTTCAAAAGGTACATTTCGAAGCTTAAGCCCAGTATAATGGGCCAATACATCTTGCAGATGTACCTCCAGACTTGAATTAATGACGATCCTCGACCCCTGATATTTATCCACAATGGCGTCATATGCTGCAATGGTGTTTAGTTTAAAGAAGATCCTTCCTGTTCCATTCAGGGAAACACCATATATGTCTTCATTCGGGATCTTGAAGGTGTCCTGATAATCAAGGGCAGTAGCACATCCATGTTGTTTGGGTAAATGACCCCCTGTAGCATCTCAATACAGACTGTATTAACTCTGCGTCTATACTGAGCCGCCATGTAGTTGGTAAAAGTGATTTGAACTGATCCTTGTAGGATCCTTTAGTTACCTGTGCCTCCTAGGTAACTTTCTCCCTGTCCATCACTCTTACTTATCCACACGTTTTCTTTTGTCGACTGTTGCACCTTTTTCATTACCCTTATTTTTTATTGGTAGTGAATCAATCTCAAGCGTTGCATAGTAATGAATGGCTTTTTACCCATCATGAATTTTAAGTTCACAACCATTAATGCTTTACTTTTATTGTTCTGCTGTACAATTATAATTGGCTCGTAAGACATGATTTTTCCTCTCTCTAAACTCCTCCTGGTTTTCTACTATGAATATGTGTATATTTGTGCCACAGACTGGCGTTTAGCAATGGAAGATATTAGCTGAACATAGAAATTAGTGGAGATATTTGCTTTTCTGAGAGAAGCAAGCTACAAATTGTCTAAAAATTGCTAAGACCCCTCAAAAAGTGTCTTCTTATCCTTCGAAGAAGCAAATCTATTAAATTTTTAATTCACTCGGCTTGTCCCATAAGTAAAGGAGGAAATTTAATTCTCAAAATATAAGATCATCTTTCATTTGTAATTATAGCAGGTTCACTCTACTTGCTGTGGATAATACCTTGTAGTGTAGGTACGTGTTGCATTATTTATGAAATACATGCTTATTAACATATCTCACTTAATTGTTTGCATAATTGCTCAAACCTCCAGCGATGCCAACCTCACCAGGGTCTTAACTTTGGAGTATACAAGCTGAAAGGTCCCTTTGTGAATGAAGCCATTTACTGGACACGCTTAACCAGAATCTTTGAAACCAGCAGCTTAAACTCTACTGTGCCACCAACTCCAGGTCTTCTGCTCCCGCAGCTCTCCCGCTGCTGGAGTTGTCATGTTTATTGTTAATTTATTCATATGGAAAGCTCTCACTTGGGTCTGTCTTCAGACCTTTCCAGTCATGCGACCTTTTGACAAGGGTACGGCATGATGGAGTTTCTATGAATTGGTGAAGTAGCTCGATCGCTAGCGCACTCAGCTCACACACTGAGGTCTGGAGTTCGAATCTCCGGTATGGCTGGAAAACATTAGAACGTGTTTCATCAGTGCAAAATGAGTACCTGAGTATTAGTGGACAGGTGTGGGTTGCATCCTGTGACAAAACTGACCTAATTTGTCCGAAATGGTCTACATAACCAGCGGCTTTCATATAGCAGTGTTCATTGATGTAAGCCAGGCCTGTATACCTTGTACACGTACCTGTAGAAATAAAGATATTATATTATTATTAGTATTATTATTATTATTATTATTATTATTATTATAGGATGGAGTAGCCAGGTGACCTATGACAGACCATGGGAACATCTATGACAGGCTTTCTGGTTCAAGACTCTACGCTCTAAGTAAGCAATGAAATCTGAGGGACCTGGCAACCAATACAACACTTGTCCCTCCAGCCATATTTACGACAACAGTTTTGCCGTTTACAACACCGACGCAGCTGGAGGAGGAGTTAGAAGCAATAATACACTGTAACGCTGCAGAGTGTAACTATCAATACAGAAGAAGTAATATGTACCTGAGAGACAACTGCAGTAGACAACTCACATAACATGAACGTCACTCTTCCTTCCCCATTTGTCAGACAACAACATCTCTATCTCTCTCTCAGTATATATATATATATATATATATATATATATATATATATATATATATATATATATATATATATATATATATATATATATATATATATATATATATATATATATAATATATATATATATATATATATATATATACATAGGATTTGGTCCACCTCTGGTAAAAAATTGTGGGACCCATAGTCTCGAGAAGTGGATAAAAAGGCTTCAAGGAAGAATATTTGGATTTCTTCCTGAATCCATTTAAATATTCCACTTCCCTACCACATCTTTTCATTCTTTTTTTTACCAATAAGTATATTTTGTTGCATAATATAGTACAAAATACTTAAGAGATACATTGTTGATCAGCAACTTATATATGGAATTCTATGAGACCAGACTGCTTAAAGACATTCTTCCAGATAAAACTATGTAGACGAATAGTTCAAAAAACCGACAAGTTGATAAATTAGACAAATATGCAACACTTGGGTATCTTTATTGTGGAAACGTTTCGCCACACAGTGGCTTCATCAGTACAGTACAAAATAGAAAGTTGTAAGGAGAGGATGAGTTTGAGGTAATCAGTCCCTCGGCCTGGAGTCGATGTGTTAAGTCCGTCTATCTGGTACTAAGTACAGCATAGGTTGTTGTTGTTGTATGTTCGCCGGTACATCCGGCCCGGGTCTTCCAAATGGTGACCCGGCATTGGCCCCTGGGTAGAGGGTGTCGGTCATCTTCTTCTTTCTTTCTTTCTTGCTGTGGCTCCCATGATGGGGAGTGTCTTCTGACGTCGCATCTTCATCAGCAGATCTTGGTACTTCAGGCTGTGGTTCTACCTACATAGGAAGAAGAAGGATGGGGGATAAGAAAGAAGGAAGTGAGAGAAAGAATAGCTGTAGTGGTTAGTCTTGGTCGTCATCGGGGTTCTCCGGCGTCGTCATCAAGAGGGCGGGTGGGTGGCTAGGACTGGGAGCAGTGTCTCCAAGTCATGGGTGGCCAGGTAAACCAGCCGGGCTGCTTTGTCCTCGCGGGTCAGATCCCCAGGTGCCATCGGGAAGTGCCTGCGGTGGATGGCCTGTCGCAGGACAGTCAAGCATGTAGTGAACTAGAGGCTTTGGAACCATCCGGTCGCAGTGGCGGCAAAGCTCCTCACTCATGCATAAGATGAGGCGCTTTGCAGTAGGGTAGCCGAGGCGCAGGCGGTGGACGCTGACTTGCAGCTCCGGTTCAGTTTCCTCATGTTTGGTGGGGG
>WNWK01006606.1:77500-103753 GCA_009830355.1 Cherax destructor | reverse complement strand
CCTACTGTATGCGGATGACAGTTAGTGTCAGGTAAAGACCCACAAGATATAGCTAATGTATTAACACTGGAACTGAGTCCTGCAGCAAATGGTTAGTAGACAACAAACTATCGTTACACCTCGGGAAAACAGAAGCCATACTCTTGGCACGAAATATAAACTGAGAAGGGTAAATAATTTAATGTACGGTGTAATGGGAATCCATCACTTCAGTTTCCTCAGTAAAATATCTGGGAATCCCTTGACCCATGCATGTCAGGAGAACTGATAGGGAACAGTGTAGTAAAGAAAGGAATGCCAGACTGAAGTTCCTCTACAGACAAGCACAGTGTCTACCTACTGAGGCTCGCAGGACCCTATGTCTAGCCTTATACAATGTCATATTGACTACGCTTGCTCTTCATGGTACTCTGCCTTGACAAAAAACTGAAAGATAAGGTGCAAATCACACAGAACAAAATGGTAAGATTCATCCTGGACCTGGGTCCAAGAGCACATGTAGGCCAGGATGAATTACAACAATTGGATATGCTGAATATTGAAGACAGAGTAAAACAACTTAAGTTGAATCAAGTTTATAAAATTGCTCACAAACAGTGTCCAGAATATCTTGCTTCTAATTTTGTCAAGGCTGGGAACCAAAGCAGTCATAGTACGAGGGGGAGAGAGCACAACTTTGTAGTACCCACAGTCAGTTGCCAGGCTTCAAACACCTTTTATTGTACAGCAATAAAGGAATGGAACAGACTGCCTGCACAAGTCAAAGGCAGTCATAGCATGAGCCAGTTCAAGAAGAGAGCCAAAAGGTACCTAATGAATGTAGCGACAGAAAGGGAGGAGAATGATTTTATATTTATTTTAGCTAACATACATGTAAATGTAAATAACTCTTTTTACCTTATTCCTAGTATATATCCTTTATAGTATATTAACATATATCTCCTACAAGTGTATAATATTAAGGTATTAAATGGGCCCCAATGGAAATAAGTCACTCTCTCTGACTTTTTTGGTTTATCCTAGGTTCTCTACACATATGCTGCTATGTATGATAATATATGTAACTGTATTTGTGTATACCTGAATAAACTTACTTACTTACTTAGTACTGTGTAACAAAGCCCAGTATTGTTTAACAAAGCCCAGTACTGTGTAACAGCCCGGTACTGTGTAACAAAGCCCAGTACTGTGAAACAAAACCCAGTACTGTGTAACAAAGCCCAGTATTGGGTAACAAAGCAGAGTACTGTGTAACAGCCCGGTACTGTGTAACAAAGCCCAGTACTGTGTAACAAAGCCAAGTACTGTGTAACAAAGCGCAGTACTGTGTAACAAAGCCTAGTACTGTATAACAAAGGCCAGTACTGTGTAACAAAGCCCAGTACTGTATAACAAAGCCCAGTACTGTATAACAAAGCCCAGTACTGTGTAACAAAGCCCAGTACTGTGTAACAAAGCACAGTACTGTGTAACAAAGCCTAGTACTGTATAACAAAGGCCAGTACTGTATAACAAAGCCCAGTACTGTATAACAAAGCCCAGTACTGTATAACAAAGCCCAGTACTGTATAACAAAGCCCAGTACTGTATAACAAAGCCCAGTACTGTATAACAAAGGCCAGTACTGTGTAACAAAGCGCAGTACTGTGTAACAAAGCCTAGTACTGTATAACAAAGGCCAGTACTGTATAACAAAGCCCAGTACTGTGTAACAAAGCGCAGTACTGTATAACAAAGCCCAGTACTGTGTAACAAAGCGCAGTACTGTGTAACAAAGCCTAGTACTGTATAACAAAGGCCAGTACTGTATAACAAAGCCCAGTACTGTGTAACAAAGGCCAGTACTGTGTAACAAAGGCCAGTACTGTGTAACAAAGGCCAGTACTGTGTAACAGCCAGTACGGTAACAAATCCAGTACTGTGTAACAAAGGCCAGTACTGTTAAAGCGTCAGTACTGTAACAACCAGTACTGTGTAACAAAGGCCAGTACTGTATAACAAAGCCAGTACTGTGTAACAAAGCCAGTACTGTTAACAAAGGCCAGTACTGTAGTAACAAAGGCCAGTACTGTATAACAAAGCCAGTACTGTATAACAAAGGCCAGTACTGTATAACAAAGCCAGTACTGTTAACAAAGGCCAGTACTTCAGTATTTAAAAAAGCCAGTACTGTGTAACAAAGGCCAGTACTGTATACAAAGCCCCGTACTGTGTAACAAAGCCAGTACTGTATAACAAAGCCAGTACTGTAACAAAGCCAGTACTGTATAACAAAGGCCAGTACTGTGTAACAAAGGCCAGTACTGTGTAACAAAGGCCAGTACTGTGTAACAAAGGCCAGTACTGTGTAACAAAGGCCAGTACTGTGTAACAAAGGCCAGTACTGTGTAACAAAGCCAGTACTGTGTAACAAAGGCCAGTACTGTGTAACAAAGGCCAGTACTGTATAACAAAGCCTAGTACTGTGTAACAAAGGCCAGTACTGTGTAACAAAGGCCAGTACTGTGTAACAAAGGCTAGTACTGTGTAACAAAGGCCAGTACTGTGTAACAAAGGCCAGTACTGTGTAACAAAGGCCAGTACTGTGTAACAAAGGCCAGTACTGTGTAACAAAGGCCAGTACTGTGTAACAAAGCCTAGTACTGTGTAACAAAGCCCAGTACTGTATAACAAAGCCTAGTACTGTATAACAAAGCCTAGTACTGTATAACAAAGCCTAGTACTGTATAACAAAGCCCAGTACTGTATAACAAAGGTCAGTACTGTATAACAAAGCCTAGTACTGTATAACAAAGCCTAGTACTGTGTAACAAAGCCCAGTACTGTGTAACAAAGCCTAGTACTGTGTAACAAAGCCCAGTACTGTGTAACAAAGCCTAGTACTGTGTAACAAAGCCCAGTACTGTATAACAAAGCCTAGTACTGTGTAACAAAGCCCAGTACTGTATAACAAAGCCCAGTACTGTGTAACAAAGCCTAGTACTGTATAACAAAGCCAGTACTGTGTAACAAGCCAGCTGTGTAACAAAGCCCAGTACTGTGTAACAAAGCCCAGTACTGTGTAACAAAGCCCAGTACTGTGTAACAAAGCCCAGTACTGTGTAACAAAGCCCAGTACTGTGTAACAAAGCCAGTACTGTGTAACAAAGCCCAGTACTGTGTAACAAAGCCAGTACTGTGTAACAAAGCCCAGTACTGTGTAACAAAGCCCAGTACTGTGTAACAAAGCCCATTACTGTGTAACAAAGCCAGTACTGTGTAACAAAGGCCAGTACTGTGTAACAAAGCCCAGTACTGTGTAACAAAGCCCAGTACTGTGTAAAAGCAGTACTGTGTAAAAGGCCTGTATCTATGTAATAAAGCCAGTACAGTACCAGGAAAAGCCAGTACAGTAGTGTAACAAGCCGACTGTGTAATAGCCCAGTATGTATACAAAGCACATAGTAACAAGCCCAGTACTGTAAGAAAGCCCGACTGTGTAACAAAGCCCAGTACTGTGTAACAAAGCCAGTACTGTGTAACAAGCCAGACTGTGTAACAATGCCAGCAGTACTGTGTAACAGCAAGCTCAGTACTGTGTAACAAAGCCCAGTACTGTAACAAAGCCAGTACTGTGTAACAAAGCCCAGACTGTGTAAGCGACGTAACAAGCCAGACTGTGTAACAAAGCCCAGTACTAAAAGCGACTGTAAAAAGCCCAACTGTAACAAAGCACTGCAGCCAGACTGTGTAACAAAGCCCAGTACGTGTAACAAAGCCCAGGGGTAACCCGTATTGTAACAAAGCCCAGTACTGTGTAACAAAGCGCCAGTATGTGTAAAAAGCCCAGTACGTGTAACAGTCAGTACAAAGCCCGAGTAACAGTCAGTATGTAGTACAGCCATACTGTGTAACAAAGCCAGTACGTGTAACAAAGCCCAGTACTGTGTAACAAGCCCAGTACTGTGTAACAAAGCCTAGTACTGTGTAACAAAGCCAGTACTGTAGTAACATATCAGTAGTGTAGTAAAGATCCGTGTATCTAATTGAATAAAATTTCACAGTGCAGTAACCAGACAGCTAGTAGACAGTAGTAGAAGCACAGCAGAGCTGTAGTAACAGCAGCAGTAGTAGTAAGCAGTAGCAGCAGCAGCAACAGCAGTAGCAGAGAACAGAGAGTGGTAGTAGTAGTAGTAGTAACGTGCAGTAGTGGTAAAGTGTAGTAGTAGAAACAGTGGTAGTAGAGGTAACAGTGTAGTAGTAACAGTAGTAGTAGTAACAGTAGTAGTAGTAACAGTAGTAGTAGTAACAGTAGTAGTAGTAGTAACAGTAGGATCAGGCATGACCTTCAATGCTACACTGGCTTAAGCCCAGACTTGGCCACGGATGCTTTATATTATCTTAATTCCTCTTCAGCGCTGAGAAGAGAATCAGAGAAGCGAACATAGAACGATTAAGGTCATACAATATTTCAGAGATACACAACGAACAGAAATAGAATACAGAGACACAATGTGCATTTATGGAAGAGATAAAAGACAAATAATGTGTTCTAGAGACGGCACAACGCACCAATACTGCTTCCAGTACTGTGTTTCCCAATCTACATTCCGATCTGGTAGTTGGACGATCAGGTCTTCGCCAGTCCTAAATCTCGCGGCGCTTGGATTTGTGGGACGTTAGCTGGAATGGGAACGCCGAAGCCGGGAATCAGTTCCAGGCAGCTGGAATGGGAATGGTGAGGCTGGTGAATGTGTTCCAGGCGGCAGACTCCTGCGGACCGTGGCGTGGGACACACGTTCCAGGCGGAGCTCCAGAGTGCTCCAGTGGCCGCGCTCACGTACAGTGCTCGGTGCAACGCTCTTTTAAACTCTGGCGGTGTCAAGGAACAATGAACTGATAATACCCAGTTTTGCAATATTTTGCGTACAAGTGAATGTTAGTATTTACGCACGTGATCTGCTCGTTAAAGATTGTTTACATCTGTGTGAGTAACACGTGGAGAGGAGGTTGTTGATTAGACTTCTTAGGCAGGGGAGCAGGGCCGTGGTAGCCGCTGCATGGAACACATAAACACAAACTTCCTGCAGCATTTTGAAGTAGAAATAATATCAGCCAAATCTATAGACGACACAAACTGTGTTGTGAGGAATCTGACCACGTGACCTGTTGTTTATGTGGTGCGTGCGTGCATGTGTGTGTGAGAGATACCAGGATGATCTGGGCACTCTGACCATGATCGTTCTTACTAAGTTGATTAAGTAAATTATTTGACTCCTTACTGCTATGGATTATTATGCTATTTCACATGCTGAGCTAATTAATCAGGCGTTTGGCTCACCAGAACTATGTGACCCTGGCTCTCAGCTCACAGGTGGAGCCTCAGAACTCCCACACTAGACAAAACCCCAGTGATCGAAATCCATAAGGAAAAAACAACTTGAACTTCAAGACCAAAGTAACATCGCATCTAAAATTCTGAGTGTGAAGACGAGTCAGACGCACACCAAGACGTCGACAAGTGAGCAAATATGACCCTTGAAAAATACGACCTCCTCCTCCTCCTCCTGACGACTATGCTTCAGATAAATGGTAAGTAAATTTGTACAGCTATTTTAACCATTAACTATCCGCCTCTCTCCATTTCTCTTGTCTGCTAGTAATTGAGATTTCACGAAACTCTTTTTTTCTGCCCAGAATTCTCTGGTTTTTGTTCCTTCGTGCTTTAGATAGAGACTAAATCATTAGTCTCGTTGGTCGTCACTGCTGCCTTTCACAGTTACAGTGAAACACTTCACTGCAGTGGAAAATTAAATGGAAAGTGTACCAGGTAAGCCGTCAGTGCCTTGAACCCTCCACTGCTGTCCCTACTTCATGTATTGCTACACTTTGCCCCTTCAAGGAGTACCTTGATGCCGGTGAAGGGCTCTTGTTCCAGAGAACCCCACCTATCATCCCAGTCACTGGATGAACCCTAATTACCTTCCCTTCCTAGCAATGGCTACCTGGATCCTACGAGCGTGCTGACCTGAGAGTTGCATCCCAAACATCCTGTGTTTACAATCTATATAATAATAAATAACAGGAAGGCACAATACCGTGACTGGAACAATACACAAATAACCCGCTCTGTGTTTTTGTTCCTACCCTTTGTGGGCCCTAGCTCTCTTTCTTGGTCTCTGTGAACCCCTAGCTCTCTTTCTTGGTCTTTATGGGCCCCTAGCTCTCTTGGTCTTTGTGGGCCATAGCTCTCTTTCTTGGTCTTTGTGGGCCCCTAGCTCTCTTGGTATTTGTGGGCCCCTAGCTCTCCTGCAGTGCTCCTCTTTCTTGGTCTTAGACTGGCTCCACTACTACTACTACAACTACTACTACTACAACTACTACAACTACCACTACTACTACATCTCTTGTCCCGTCCCTGTCTGCTGGCCTATATATACTCCCTCCTCTCCTTTCTGTCAGTGTGACTTTGTAAATGGTCCAAGTCGGACCGAAACGTCGTCGTAAGCTCCTCTCTCCTATGTGTGGGTTGTGTATATAATAATGAATAAATCACACGTGAAACACCTAGGTGTTGCACATGTCTTATTCATCAAGTTGTCGGTACAGTGGACTCAAGTTGCAATAAACAAGTCAAAGCGAACACATAACACCCAGGGAAAAAAAGGACTCTAGGATTGCCCACTTTCCTCCACATTTTAGGCTCTACCCAAGAAAATACGAACTTATGCATGAAGCAAGTAGTCAACTTACTCCCCTCCCCCCCCCTTCCTAAAAAAAAAAACATAAAAGAAAATTAATTTTGTCGAAACGTAAAAGAAATGGAATAATAATTGAGGGAGGAACATCGCTTACAATATACTTTTATTAATATTGTACTGGGTTATTGTTGGGTCCAGCAGCACTCCAGTGAACCCCGGGTTATTGTTGGGTCCAGCAGTACCCCAGGTGGACCCCGGGTTATTGTTGGGTCCAGCAGCACTCCAGTGAACCCCGGGTTATTGTTGGGTCCAGCAGTACCCCAGGTGGACCCCGGGTTATTGTTGGGTCCAGCAGCACTCCAGTGAACCCCGGGTTATTGTTGGGTCCAGCAGTACCCCAGGTGGACCCCGGGTTATTGTTGGGTCCAGCAGCACTCCAGTGGACCCCGGATTATTGTTGGGTCCAGCAGCACTCCAGTGGACCCCGGGTTATTGTTGGGTCCAGCAGTATCCCAGGTGAACCCTGGGTTATTGTTGGGTCCAGCAGTACCCAAGGTGAACCCTGGGTTATTGTTGGGTCCAGCAGTACCCCAGGTGGACCCCGGGTTATTGTTGGGTCCAGCAGTACCCCAGGTGAACCCCGGGTTATTGTGGGGTCCAGCAGTACCCCAGGTGAACCCTGGGTTATTGTTGGGTCCAACAGTACCCCAGGTGAACCCTGGGTTATTGTTGGGTCCAACAGTACTCCAGGTGAACCCCGGGTTATTGTTGGGTCCAGAAGCACTCCAGTGGACCCCGGGTTATTGTTGGGTCCAGAAGCATCCCAGGTGAACCCTGGGTTATTACTGGGTCCAGCAGTACCCCAGGTGAACCCTGGGTTATTGTTGGGTCCAACAGTACCCCAGGTGAACCCTGGGTTATTGTTGGTCCAACAGTACCCCAGGTGAACCCGGGTTATTGTTGGGTCCAGAAGCACTCCAGTGACCCCGGGTTATTGTTGGGTCCAGAAGCATCCCAGGTGAACCCTGGGTTATTACTGGGTCCAGCAGTACCCCAGGTGAACCCTGGGTTATTACTGGGTCCAGCAGCACCCCAGGTGAACCCTGGGTTATTACTGGGTCCAGCAGCAACCCAGGTGAACCCTGGATTATTGTTGGGTCATGCAGTACCCCAGGTTGACCCTGGATTATTATTGGGTCCAGTAGCACTTCAGGGTCCACCTGGAGTGCTACTGGACTGGAGGTTTAAAAGTATCTCCGAATAGAGGTACACACACACACACACACACACACACACACACACACACACACACACACACACACACACACAGAGTGTGGTGGTGTGATTTAGAGAGTGTCACCAGCAGACAGTGCAGGTCGACCCTCCTGGTCCAGATGGTCCAGATGGTCCAGATGGTCCAGATGGTCCAGATGGTTCAGATGGTCGAGAGGTCGAGCTGAAATAAAATTGAGTTCTGAATTGTGACGCTGGTGGTACTGGAACAGTGACGCTGGGGGTGCTGGAACAGTGACGCTGGTGGTGCTGGAACAGTGACGCTGGTGGTACTGGAACAGTGACGCTGGTGGTGCTGGAACAGTGACGCTGGTGGTGCTGGAACAGTTACTCTGGTGGTACTGGAACAGTGACGCTGGTGGTGCTGGAACAGTGACGCTGGTGGTGCTGGAACAGTGACGCTGGTGGTGCTGGAACAGTGACGCTGGTGGTGCTGGAACAGTGACGCTGGTGGTGCTGGAACAGTGACGCTGGTGGTGCTGGAATAGTGACGCTGGTGGTGCTGGAACAGTGACGCTGGTGGTGCTGGAACAGTGACGCTGGTGGTGCTGGAACAGTGACGCTGGTGGTGCTGGAACAGTGACGCTGGTGGTGCTGGTACAGTGACGCTGGTTGTGCTGGAACAGTGACACTGGTGGTGCTGGAACAGTGACGCTGGTGGTGCTCGAACAGTGACACTGGTGGTGCTGGTACAGTGACGCTGGTGGTGCTGGAACAGTGACGCTGGTGGTGCTGGAACAGTGACGCTGGTGGTGCTGGTACAGATAAATAGATAAATAGATAGATAGATAGATAGATAGAGAGAGAGAGAGAGAGAGAGAGAGAGAGAGAGAGAGAGAGAGAGAGAGAGAGAGAGAAGATAGCAGTCATGGCTCCCAGAATATTCCTATAAATCCTGCTATCTCTCTTTATGTCTCATCTCCTCTCTCCCTCCTATCTCTCCTTCTTATTTCTCCTCATTCTTATATCCCCCTATCTCCCCTCTGTCTCCCCTCACTGTGTCCTGAGGGTCACCAACTTTCCAGCGTCTTAAAACTGATCTTAACTAGTCTTTCCCCTCAGCCTGGGGACCCTTCCCTTTCCCTCAGCCTAGGGACCCCGTCTCCCCTTCCCCTCAGCCTGTAGACCCCCTCTCCTCTTCCTCTCAGCCTGGGGACCCTCTCTCCCATCCCCTCAGCCTAGGGACTCTTTCCCTCTCCTTCAGCCCTGGGACCCCCTCCCCTATGCCTAGGGACCCTCTACCATCCCCCTCATCCTGGGGACCCCTCTCCCCTTCCCCTCAACTTGGGCACCCTCCCCCCCTCAGCCTAGGGACCCTCCCCTCTTCCCCTCAACCTAGGAACCCTTTCCCCTTCCCCTCAACCTGGGGATCTTCACTTCCCTTAGCCAGGGGACCCTTCCACCTTCCCCTCAGCCTGGGAACCCCCTTCCCCTCAGTCTTCCCCTCTAACCACGACTTAATTGATTAAACCCATCAACCACTTCTCTCGTTAGTCATCTCTCCCGTTAATCATCTCTCCGTTAGTCATCTCTCTCGTTAGTCATCTCTCTCGTTAGTCATCTCTCCCGTTAGTCATCTCTCTCGTTAGTTATCTCTCTCGTTAGTCATCTCTCTAGTTAAGTTGAAGGAGAGGGGAGGAGGGTGAAGGAGGAGTTGTTTTCCTTTCATGGGTAAGCCTCGTTAAACGCCTCCTCTCATCTTCAGTCAATTACCCTCGTTAATCAGTCAACTATCAATATTCAGTTAACTTTTATTGTTTATCAGTCAACTGTACTCGTTACTCCCTCAACTATTTTCGTTTCACATCCACATTGCTCGCGTTAAACGATATTTCGTTAATGGCGAACCCTCGTCGGAAAACGAGTTCTCATTAGCCCAACCTTCTCCCTTTTCGTTAAAATTTTTCGTTTAAGTTAACGACGGCAGTCTTCTCTCTTCTACCATCCCCACCACCGTAACTACCACCATCACCACCACCGTAACTACCACCATCATCACCACCGTAACTACCACCATCACCACCACCGTAACTACCACCATCACCACCACCGTAACTACCACCATCATCACCACCGTAACTACCACCATCACCACCACCGTAACTACCACCATCATCACCACCATAACTACCACCATCATCACCACCGTAACTACCACCATCACCACCACCGTAACTACCACCATCATCACCACCGTAACTACCACCATCACCACCACCGTAACTACCACCATCATCACCACCGTAACTACCACCATCATCACCACCGTAACTACCACCATCATCACCACCGTAACTACCACCATCATCACCACCGTAACTACCACCATCATCACCACCGTAATTACCACCATCACCACCACCGTAACTACCACCATCATCACCACCGTAACTACCACCATCATCACCACCGTAATTACCACCATCACCACCACCGTAACTACCACCATCATCACCACCGTAATTACCACCATCACCACCACCGTAACTACCACCATCATCACCACCGTAACTACCACCATCATCACCACCGTAACTACCACCATCACCACCACCGTAACTACCACCATCATCACCACTGTAACTACCACCATCATCACCACCGTAATTACCACCATCACCACCACCGTAACTACCACCATCATCACCACCGTAACTACCACCATCACCACCACCGTAACTACCACCATCACCACCACCGTAACTACCACCATCACCACCATCACCACCACCGTAACTACCACCATCACCACCACCGTAACTACCACCATCACCACCACCGTAACTACCACCATCACCACCACCGTAACTACCACCATCACCACCGTAACTACCACCATCATCACCACCGTAACTACCACCATCACCACCACCGTAACTACCACCATCACCACCACCGTAACTACCACCATCACCACCACCGTAACTACCACCATCACCACCACCGTAACTACCACCATCACCACCACCGTAACTACCACCATCACCACCACCGTAACTACCACCATCATCACTACCGTAACTACCACCATCACCACCACCGTAACTACCACTATCACCACCACCGTAACTACCACCATCACCACCACCGTAACTACCACCATCACTACCACCGTAGCTACCACCATCACCACCACCGTAACTACCACCATCACCACCACCGTAACTACCACCATCACCACCACCGTAACTACCACCATCACCACCACCGTAACTACCACCATCACCACCACCGTAACTACCACCATCACCACCACCGTAACTACCACCATCACCACCACTGTAACTACCACCATCATCACCACCGTAACTACCACCATCATCACCACCGTAACTACCACCATCACCACCACCTACTACCTCATCACCACCACCGTAACTACCAATCACCACCACCGTAACTACCACTATCACCACCACCGTAATTACCACCATCACCACCACCGTAACTACCACCATCACCACCACCGTAACTACCACCATCATCACCACCGTAACTACCACCATCATCACCACCGTAACTACCACCATCACCACCACCGTAACTACCACCATCACCAACCACAAGTACCACTATTGTCACCGAGTTTGTAAGATAAACGTACAACATTTACGTCATCTTTAGTGACGAAACGTTTCGTTTCCTACCACCACTGTCACCACCACCACTGTCACCACCACCACTGTTACCACCACCACTGTCACCACCACCACTGTCACCACCACCACTGTTACCACCACCACTGTCACCACCACCACTGTCACCACCACCACTGTTACCACTACCACTGTCACCACCACCACTGTCACCACCACCACTGTCACCACCACCACTGTCACCACCACTACTGTCACCACCACCACTGTCACCACCACCACTGTCCCCACCACCACTGTCACCACCACCACTGTCACCACCACCACTGTCACCACCACCACCACTGTCACCACCACCACTGTCACCACCACCACTGTCACCACCACCACTGTCACCACCACCACTGTCACCACCACCACTGTCACCACCACCACAACCATCATCACCACACATTTAAATACAAATAATTTTTTTTAAAATTCGTGTCTGCTCATGTATTATATATATACCTATACACAACACATGATTATACAATGCTTAAAGATACACGAAAGGCCTAGAGCTATCATTCAACTCCCCGTGGTTGTTTTGCATCTTGTATCGCTTGTTCGATTATCATATATATATATATATATATATATATATATATATATATATATATATATATATATATATATATATATATATATATATATATATATATAATTATTATATTAGTTATATAATATAAATCCCTTTCAGCTGAGTTCTCAGCCCTGTCCCTATATCACCCCATTTCCTATTTCCTCCTCCTCCTCCCCCCACTCCCACCACTTCCCTCATAGCGGCGGACAAACACACAAACGACGCCATAATGCCTCGATATAATGGTTTGTTTACCAGAGACAGATGGTGCCCCGCTCAACCCCCTCTCTCACCAGCTGTCTGCTGGCTCACCCAAACTCTCTCTCTCTCTCTCACCAGCTGTCTGTTGGTTCATCCCACCTGTCTCACCAGCCGTCTGCTGGCTCACCCACCTGTCTCACCAGCCGTCTGCTGGCTCACCCACCTGTCTCACCAGCCGTCTGCTGGCTCACCCACCTGTCTCACCAGCCGTCTGCTGGCTCACCCACCTGTCTCACCAGCCGTCTGCTGGCTCACCCACCTGTCTCACCAGCCGTCTGCTGGCTCACCCACCTGTCTCACCAGCCGTCTGCTGGCTCACCCACCCTGTCTCACCAGCCGTCTGCTGGCTCACCCACCTGTCTCACCAGCCGTCTGCTGGCTCACCCACCTGTCTCACCAGCCGTCTGCTGGCTCACCCACTCTCCGGTCTCTACCATGCCGCTCTGCTGGCTCACCCACCTGTCTCACCAGCCGTCTGCTGGCTCACCCACCTGTCTCACCAGCCGTCTGCTGGCTCACCCACCTGTCTCACCAGCCGTCTGCTGGCTCACCCACCTGTCTCACCAGCCGTCTGCTGGCTCACCCAGGCAGAAGGGAGGGAGGAGGGAAGGAGAGGGGAGTGGAAGAAGGGAGGAGAGGAGGGGAAAGGTGGGGTAAGAAGGGAGGGAAGGGAGATGAGAAAACGAGAGAGAGAGAGAGAGAGAGAGAGAGAGAGAGAGAGAGAGAGAGATAGAGAGAGAGAGAGAGAATTGAAGTAGGGAGTCAATTTTTTAAAAAGTTGTATTATTTCTCCGTAATGGTTTATTACTGGTTTATACTGACAAATTTCTCACGATTAGAAAAAAACCCTCACCAAGTCAGATTTAAACAGAATCTACTGGAATGTATATAGCGTTCTTGCGCCAGTTAATGCAATTGCGTTTTTTTTTTTGTATTGGGCGACGTTCAGAATTTCCCGAGGCCAAATCATGTTGCAGGATGTGTGTAGAGTCGTGGCCAGAAGAAAACTCTCCGTCATCCTCAAGTAACCAATCAGAATGAGACGGCACAGCTTCCCAAGTAGAGTGAGATGAGATGAGAGGAATTTTACGTCTGGACTTCGTCGTTCAAAGTTGCTCCCAGATCCTCTCAGTCGTTTCCAGTCGCTTCCAGTCGCTCACAGTTGCTTCCAGTCACTCACAGTTGCTTCAAGTCGCTTCCAGTCGTTCCTAGTCGCTTCCAGTCGTTCCCAGTCGCTTCCAGTTGTTCACAGTCGCTTCCAGTTGTTCACAGTCGCTCCCAGTCGCCCCCAGTTGCCCCCAGTCGTCTCCAGTCACTCCAAGGTAAGAATAATCACTATTTTGACTTTCAAAAAATTCAACCAAACTATGAAAGATACAAAAAAAGAGTCAAAAGAGCAAAAAAACGACCTTAGAACAGACCAGTCAATAACGCACTGACGTTCCAGACCACAGAGGCTTTTAACCCAGTCGTAATTAACTGCCCGAAATGCTCTGCATAACTACGGGCTTTCTGCATGCACACCTGAGTGTCACTCACCTCTGTACCGACATTATACATCCCACCGAGGAAGGGCGACCTAAAAAGAAAAGCGAAAGTTTCTCTTTTTAAATTTAAGTAATGTATACAGGAGAAGGGGTTACTAGCCCCTTGCTCCCGGCATTTTAGTCACCTCTTACGACACGCATGGCTTACGGGGAAAGGATTCTAGCCCACTTCTCACTGTAAAAACAGTTTAGGTTTATCCTAGTTGAAATAAAAGAGGTAATAATGACTCTTCTCGCTTTCAGAAATTCGTAAAAAAATGGCAATGAAGGTTAGAAGAAAAGTCATGGGATTAAAAGGTGTTAGAAAGAGTCAATCTTTAACAAGCTAGAAATGGATCTAACTCCCCTCATTATTGCCATGATTCGGGGTTATGTAATTACCTGCCTCGTGGTGGGTCAGAGTTATCCTAGATGGACTTATCATAGAGTTATCCTAGAGTTATCCTAGATGGACTTGCACAGCCAGTGTTACAGTTTTACACAGAGTGTAACACTTAACACAGAGTGTAACACTTAACACAGAGTGTAACACTCTACACAGAGTGTAACACTCAACACAGAGTGTAACACTTAACACAGAGTGTAACACTTAACACAGAGTGTAACACTCTACAGAGTGTAACACTCAACACAGAGTGTAACACTCAACACAAAGTGTAACACTCTACACAGAGTGTAACACTCAACACAGAGTGTAACACTCAACACAGAGTGCAACACTTTACACAAAGTGTAAAACTCTACACAGAGTGTAACACTCAACACAGAGTGTAACACTCAACACAGAGTGTAACACTCAACACAGAGTGTAACACTCTACACAGAGTGTAACACTCAACACAGAGTGTAACACTCTACACAGAGTGTAACACTCTAGACAGAGTGTAACACCCTACACATAGTGTAACACTCAACACAGAGTGTAACACTCTACACAGAGTGTAACACTCTACACAGAGTGTAACACTCAACACAGAGTGTAACACTTTACACAGAGTGTAACACTCTACACAGAGTGTAACACTCTACACAGAGTGTAACACTCAACACAGAGTGTAACACTCTACACAGAGTGTAACACTACACAGAGTGTAACACTCAACACAGAGTGTAACACTCTACACAGAGTGTAACACTCTACACAGAGTGTAACACTCTACACAGAGTGTAACACTCAACACAGAGTGTAACACTCAACACAGAGTGTAACACTCAACACAGAGTGTAACACTCTACACAGAGTGTAACACTCTAGACAGAGTGTAACACCCTACACAGAGTGTAACACTCTACACAGAGTGTAACACTCTACACAGAGTGTAACACTCTACACAGAGTGTAACACTCAACACAGAGTGTAACACTCTACACAGAGTGTAACACTCTACACAGAGTGTAACACTCTACACAGAGTGTAACACTCTACACAGAGTGTAACACTCTACACAGAGTGTAACACTCAACACAGAGTGTAACACTCAACACAGAGTGTAACACTTACACAGTGTAACACTCACACAGAGTGTAACACTCACACAGAGTGTAACACTCAACACAGAGTGTAACACTCACACAGAGTGTAACACTCAAATGTAACTACACAGAGTGTAACACTCTACACAGAGTGTAACACTCTACACAGAGTGTAACACTCTACACAGAGTGTAACACTCAACACAGAGTGTAACACTCAACACAGAGTGTAACACTATACACAGAGTGTAACACTCAACACAGAGTGTAACACTCTACACAGAGTGTAACACTCTACACAGAGTTTAACACTCTACACAGAGTGTAACACTCAACACAGAGTGTAACACTCTACACAGAGTGTAACACTCTACACAGAGTGTAACACTCTACACAGAGTGTAACACTCTACACAGAGTGTAACACTCAACACAGAGTGTAACACTCTACACAGAGTGTAACACTCAGCACAGTGTAACACTCTACACAGAGTGTAACACTATACACAGAGTGTAACACTCTACACAGAGTGTAATACTCAACACAGAGTGTAACACTCAACACAGAGTGTAACACTCTACACAGAGTGTAACACTCAACACAGAGTGTAACACTCAACACAGAGTGTAACACACTACACAGAGTGTAACACTCAACACAGAGTGTAACACTCTACACAGAGTATAACACTCTACACAGAGTGTAACACTCTACACAGAGTGTAGCACTCTACACAGAGTGTAACACTCTACACAGAGTGTAACACTCACAGAGTGTAACACTCTACACAGAGTGTAACACTCAACACAGAGTGTAACACTCAACACAGAGTGTAACACACTACACAGAGTGTACCACACTACACAGAGTGTAACACACTACACAGAGTGTAACACTCAACACAGAGTGTAACACTCTACACAGAGTGTAACACTCTACACAGAGTGTAACACTCTACACAGAGTGTAACACTCAACACAGAGTGTAACACTGTACACAGAGTGTAACACTACACAGAGTGTAACACTCTACACAGAGTGTAACACTCTACACAGAGTGTAACACTCAACACAGAGTGTAACACTCAACACAGAGTGTAACACTCAACACAGAGTGTAACACTCAACACAGAGTGTAACACTCTACACAGAGTGTAACACTCTACACAGAGTGTAACACTCTACACAGAGTGTAACACTCAACACAGAGTGTAACACTCTACACAGAGTGTAACACTCTACACAGAGTGTAACACTCTACATAAAGTGTAACACTCTACACAGAGTGTAACATCGCTCTACACACACCATAACAGTGCTCTACATATAGAGGGGTTCTTGATTCAAGGAAGTGGAGCTATCCTCCCCTTTCTTCGATCGAATTAAATTGATTCTCATTCCCCAGGCGATATATGCCCCCCTAAGTGTTTAGTGCTTCGTAATTAATGTGATAATAATAAGAACAATAAATAACACTGAAAAATATAATAATAATAATAATAATAATAATAATAATAATAATAATAATAATAATAATAATAATAATAATAACAATAATACTAATAATTCTTTTGAATCTTTTTGCTCATTTTTCTTCATCATTTTTACAATGAACAAATGTTTTGAAATATCTCACTGGCCCATTTGGGTTTAGTTTCAATTCATGTCTTCTGTAGGACTCACAAAGGAAGTACCTAGGTTCGAACCCTGGGCGAGACGGGAGGCATGGACAAGTCTCCTAACACCTGTCCAACTAGCAATAACTAGCGGAAACTAGAGCAGTTCTAGAGATTCATTTGGAAACTAGTCCCGGAACTACGAGGAATGCCATTGGAGACATGATTACGACGTAGAAGATACACAGAGGAGGACTCGATTGTGTTGAGACTATGAGAAGACTGGGAATATAAATAAGTATCTGGGCAGTAGTTAGGAAGTGGAACGATCTTGACGAAGACTTCTCGGAAGCACAGTGCATACACAGTTTTAAGGGTAGGTACGACAGGGCCCCTTAGACCAGGAATAGGATACGAATGCTGCACACGTCAGGGAACGTCGGTACGCTCGTCGTATACATTCATATGTCGACCCAGGAGCTGGGATTCGACCCCCCACTCACACCTAGACGAGTGTAGTAAGGGGGAGTATATACACGAGTAAGGCATAAGGAACACCTATATTATACCGTAATGAGGTATCGAAAATTACCCTATTGAACGCCCACACCAGGAGGAAGAGGAGGAGGAGGAAGAGGAAGAGGAAGAGGAAGAGGAGGCGGAGGAGGAAAGAGGAAGAGGAGGCGGAGGAGGAGAAGGAAGAGAAAGAGGAAGAGGAAGAGGAGGAAGAGGCGGAGGAGGAGAAGGAAGAGTAAGAGAAAGAGGAAGAGGAAGAGGAAGAGGAGGAGAAGGAGGAGGAAGAGAAAGAGGAAGAGGAAGAGAAGGAGGAAGAAGAGGAGGAAGAGAAAGAGGAAGAGAAAGAGGAAGAGGAAGAGGAGGAGAAGGTGAAGCAGGAGGAGAAAAAGATGCCCTAAGGCCTACCTTAAGAAAAACATTAAGGGTGAGAACACAAAAGCAACGAAGGTAAAAAAAAAATTCAAGTCAAAAAATGAACAAGTTCCCGCTAAAAAAGAAAATATATGACGATATTAACTAACCATACCACGGGTGGGGTTCGAACCCGCGGTCGTGTCACTACGATTTCGTGAGTCACGATATTAACTAGTTTCTAATGTAAACTAAGTCAGAAGATGTCGAGAATGTAAGTGAGAGCGCACCAAATTTGACACCAAGATATTGCTCAGATTTATATGTTAAACATTAATATCTCTACACTTTAATGATGTAATTAACTCATCTGTGAAGTTACAGGTGATCAGAACATCTTCCAGAGAAAAGTACATGAGAAAGACTACATCGGTCTGACATGAACGTGGCAGTTATTTTGTGGTAGCGGTTACGTGTACGAGTCATTACTTGGTTAATGGGACTCTGAGTCTTTCAACGACACGGGGGTCATTAAAGCTGCATGGTATACCTGTACACCACCAGCTATGAACACTTAAATTCTTTAAAATAGGGATGAAAGTAAACTCTCAGCGTGTATACATTGAGAGACATACACCAATCAGTGTATATATATTCTGTGTATGTCTGAGATCACACCTACTCTCAGACTTGGACTATACAGGTTGCTCTTCTCACAGAGGGATATCTCTTGTCAAGGGGTACCTCTTGTCAAGGGGTACCTCTTGTCAAGGAGTACCTCTTGCCAAGGAGTATCTCCTGCCAAGGAGTACCTCTTGCTAAGGAGTACCTCTTGTCAAGGAGTACCACTTGCCAACGAGTGCCTCTTGGTGAGGTAAAGGGGACAAGTAGAACTACTCACGACTTCAAAAACTAAGACGTATTGGTTGTTTGAACCGTATTAATATAAACTCAGAGAACGTCATAGCATTTATTTTAGAAATCAGTGAGACAACAATAGACAAATTAATGGGGAATGCAAGCATGTAAACAATACCGCTGACGTTATTATTAAACCTTAACCTGACACGCCTCACACAGCTAGCTGTTAGAGGGACAATAATGATGTATACCGAAATTGTACGAAAAAGTACTCGCCTGAGGTTTGGAATAGTGATGGAATAATACTCTGGGGCTTGATAAAGGAGGAGGAGGAGAAAGGAAGAGGAGGAGTAGGAGAAGGAGGAGGGAGCCTGAGTCTGAGGCTGGCAGTAATTACTAGGTCACTCGAGGATGGAGGTAATCAACAAACCCCTTTCTGTCTGGATACATTCACTACCTCCCTTAACCTGGACTGGACGAGGGTCTCACCCACCCACTTGTTGCCGCAGACTACCTCAGTCATAGTCTGTGACCACAAATGTCATGGTGTGGCAGCTTGGAGACACCAGCAGAACTATGTCGCTGCCGGTGGTGGAACCTCTTCAGTGTTTGTGGTTATAGCAGCAGAGTTATGCTGCTGTACCTTTTTCACTGTTAGTAGTTACAGCAGGAGAGTTATGTCTTCAGTATTTGTAGTTACAACAGGAGAATTATGCTGCTCTACCGTCTTCAGTGATTGTAATTACAGCAGGAGAGTTATGCTGCTGTACCGTCTTCAGTGTTTGTAATTACAGCAGGAGAGTTATGCTGCTGTACCGTCTTCAGTGTTTGTAATTACAGCAGGAGAGTTATGCTGCTGTACCGTCTTCAGGGTTTGTAATTACAGCAGGAGAGTTATGCTGCTGTACCGTCTTCAGTGTTTGTAATTACAGCAGGAGAGTTATGCTGCTGTACCGTCTTCAGGGTTTGTAATTACAGCAGGAGAGTTATGCTGCTGTACCGTCTTCAGTGTTTGTAATTACAGCAGGAGAGTTATGCTGCTGTACCGTCTTCAGGGTTTGTAATTACAGCAGGAGAGTTATGCTGCTGTACCGTCTTCAGTGTTTGTAATTACAGCGGAGTTATGCTGCTGTCCGTTTCAGGGTTTGTAATTACAGCAGGAGAGTTATGCTGCTGTACCGTCTTCAGTATTTACAGTTACAGCAACAGAAGTACCGTATCTGCACTTACAAATATTATCATTTCACCTCTTTTATTTCTAATGCCAAAATCTCTACAATTTTCGGGATATCGATTTTCCATTTCAGAGGACTTCACGTACTAGACGCGGTTACTGTTACCCACCTGGCACTGCTACCCACCTGGCACTGTTACCCACCTGCCACTGCTACCCACCTGCCACTGTTACCCACCTGGCACTGTTTACCTGCTCAGTCCTCCTCTGTACTGTGTGGTGTGTGTCTCTCTGCGTATATACGATGATAGTTTACCCTAATCCTATTTTAAGGATTAAAGTATTCTTGTGTGGCGGTATAAAGGTTGTGAACAGCCATAATAACTCTAGTGTAGTCCATTAACCAACTTCTTTAATGGTACTCGTTTAATATATCTCGTTACCCCCTACACCCATCATATGTGGATATATTCTGCACGTAATATAACTTAGCTGAAGCTATATCAGGCATAACACACATTCCTTTATCTTAGTTATGTCTCAATAGACTAGTCATCTTTATCCACCTTAACTTTGCTCTCCGTTTCTTCTCACTGCCTTCCTCTCATCTTTATATTCGCTTCCATTATACATTCTTTCTTCTTTTCTGCCTATCATTCTCTACCTTTTTTTCTCTGGCTACGTTTCCCCTTTTATCTCAATACTGTTTACTAACTCAGTTTCTCACCTTCCATCATTACTACTACCCATCATTCCTACTACCCATCATTCCTACTACCCATCATTCCTACTACCCATCATTCCTACTACCCATCATTCATACTAACCATCATTCCTACTACCCATCATTTCTAGTACCCATCATTCCTACTACCCATCATTCCTTCTAAACACCATTCCTCCCTGTCATTTCTGATTTCCCCATTTCTCTCCACACTATCCAACCCAATTTTCCCCACTACCAGGCCTCCTCCAGTTACCATCTTCTGGGTCCCCCATCCCCCGACTCTTCACAGATATAGATAGGATCCAATCAAAGATAAAGATAGGATCCGGGTCTATAAGGACTGAAGAAGTGGTTAGTGGCTAGTTTTAAGGAGTGGGTGACTAGAGGCTAGTTGGATTGGATTTGTCTAGTGCAAACTTTGAGGACCCACAGATTCGGAGAGGAAAAATATTTGGATTTCTCCCCGAAGCAAAAAGTCACGATATATCCCCCAAAAAATTTTTGTCCAAAATTGCACCACCTTACATTCCCCACTCCCCATCTCCATTAATGTGTTACATGCCCCAGTCCCCATTCTAAAAATCAACTTCCATTCCCAAATCTCCTGTTCCCCAGACCACAGCCAGGAAGATACTGCACTCAGGGAGACAGGAATCTTCTTCTGAAGCCAGGAGACAAGACAGTGAATTTTAAGGTCCGACTGATGAATACTGATGGGACCTTAAATAAGGTTAATGTATTCGAGGATAGAATGATGTGTTTGGGCTCACACACACACACACACACAGAGTAACAATTACGTCTCTAATGGTTAACGTGGTAGCTGGCCAGGGTTGGAAGGGCTGGCCGGGGCTGGAAGGGCTGGCCAGGGTTGGAAGGGCTGGCCGGGGCTGGAAGGGCTGGCCGGGGCTGGAAGGGCTGGCCGGGGGTGGAAGGGATGGTCGGGGCTGGAAGGGCTGGCTGGGGGTGGAAGGGCAGGCCGGGGTGGAAGGGCTGGCCGGGGCTGGAAGGGCTGGCCGGGGTGGAAGGGCTGGCCGGGGCTGGAAGGGCTGGCCGGGGTGGAAGGGATGGCCGGGGCTGGAAGGGCTGGCCGGGGTGGAAGGGCTGGCCGGGGTGGAAGGGCTGGCCGGGGCTGGAAGGGCTGGCCGGGGTGGAAGGGCTGGCCGGGGTGGAAGGGCTGGCCGGGGTGGAAGGGCTGGCCGGGGGTGGAAGGGCTGGCCGGGGCTGGAAGGGCTGGCCGGGGCTGGAAGGGCTGGCCGGGGGAGGAAGGGCTGGCCGGGGTGGAAGGGCTGGCCGGGGATGGAAGGGCTGGCCGGGGCTGGAAGGGCTGGCCGGGGTGGAAGGGCTGGCCGGGGTGGAAGGGCTGGCCGGGGTGGAAGGGCTGGCCGGGGGTGGAAGGGCTGGCCGGGGCTGGAAGGGCTGGCCGGGGGGGGGAAGGGCTGGCCGGGGGTGGAAGGGCTGGCCGGGGGTGGAAGGGCTGGCCGGGGCTGGAAGGGCTGGCCGGGGCTGGAAGGGCTGGCCGGGGGTGGAAGGGCTGGCCGGGGGTGGCAGGGATTTACCACCACCGTAATTCGACTATCTGCCCGGGATTTACTAGATTACATCACAGATTAATCCTATTGGTGATGTGTCTTGATGAACTACGAGGGAGGGGGGAAGAGGGGGGAAGGGAAAGAGGGAGAGAGGGATGGAGGGAGGAAGAGAGGGAGGAAGAGAGGAAGAGAGTGATATAATTTTAGATTAGGGAAGAAATTAAGAAAAGAGAGGAGGAATGATGATTGCGCTTAGAAGAGAGGAGAGCAAGAATGAGGGAGTGTTGGGATGACGGTGTTGCTGGGATGACTGTGTTGCTGGGGTGACTGTGTTGCTGGGTTGACTGTGTTGCTGGGATGACTGTGTTGCTGGGATGACTGTTTTGCTGGGATGGTTGTGTTGCTGGGGACAGCTGTGTGGCCAGGACTGCTGTTTTGCGGGGATCGTTGTGTTGCGGGGACCACTCTGTTGCCTGGACAGCCTGTGTTGCGGGAACCGCCTGTGTTGCGGGAACCGCCTGTGTTGCGGGAACCGCCTGTGTTGCGGGAACCGCCTGTGTTGCGGGAACCGCCTGTGTTGCGGGAACCGCCTGTGTTGCGGGAACCGCCTGTGTTGCGGGAACCGTCTGTGTTGCGGGAACCGCCTGTGTTGCGGGAACCGTCTGTATTGCGGGAACCGCCTGTGTTGCGGGAACCGCCTGTGTTGCGGGAACCGTCTGTATTGCGGGAACCGCCTGTGTTGCGGGAACCGTCTGTATTGCGGGAACCGCCTGTGTTGCGGGAACCGCCTGTGTTGCGGGAACCGCCTGTGTTGCGGGAACCGCCTTGGTTGCGGCCATCGCTCTCCAGTGGCCCAGAAAAGGCTACTGGAATCCTTTTCTCTAATTCAAGATCCCAGTACACAGCAGTAACGAGGCTGTGTCGCTGCGGTGGGGCTCTAGCACAGCCTTACAGCGTGCGACATCGCTGTTATTATGCTGTTAACTCTTTTTTACGAGCGGCTGTGTTAGTGTGTTAAAGCCGCTGAGGGAGAATAAAGATGTTCTGGCCATCTCTTCAAGACGCCTTGAAGCATAGCCATGCGTCATTTGTTTTGTTAAACCTTAGTTACCATCCCCTTCCTTGGAACAAACCCCGTTATCCAGAAGCTGCATGACCCGTACGCGCTTAGCGCTTTCCTTTAGACGTATTATTAGTACAAATAATAATAATGATGATGATGATGATGATGATGATGATGATGATGATGATGATGATGATGATGATGATGATGATGGTGATGATGATGATGACAATGGTGATGATGGTGGTGATGATGATGATGATGATGGTGATGATGATGATGATGATGATGATGATGATGGTGATGATGATGATGATGATGGTGATGATGATGATGATGGTGATGATGGTGATGATGATGATGATGATGATGATGGTGATGATGATGATGATGATGATGATGGTGATGATGATGATGATGATGATGATGATGATGATGATGATGATGATGATGATGATGATGATAATGCTACTTCTACTACTAATAATATTTAGATTTATGGGGGAATGAGAGGAAATCAGATTTGAACTAAAGAAAGGGACGGTAGCTCCCATTCCTTGGATCAAAAGATCTTTACTGGCATCAAGGTTGTCACTTGGAATGACTCTCACTAACAACAACTGTTAACAATAACTGTCATTAACAATAACTCATTAACAGTAACTGTCATTAACAATAACTGTCATTAACAGTAACTGTCATTAACAATAACTGTCATTAACAGTAACTGTCATTAACAATAACTGTCATTAACAATAACTGTCATTAACAATAACTGTCATTAACAATAACTGTTACTTACAATAACTATCACTTACAGTAACTGTCGTTTACAGCAACTGTCACTTATAATCACTGTCACTTACAATAACTGTCACGATAACTGTCACTTACAATAACTGTCACTTACGATAACTGTCACAATAACTATCACTTACAAAAACTGCCACTTACAATAACTGTCACTTACAATAACAGTCACTTACTAAAACTATCACAATAACTGTCACTTACAATAACAGTCACTTACTAAAACTGGCACAATAACTGTCACTTACATGGAATTATACCCATGGAATTATATGCATGGAATTATACACATGGAATTATACACATGTAATTATACACATGGAATTATACACATGGAATTATACCCATAGAATTATATACATGGAATTATACACATGGAATTATATACATGGAATTATATACATGGAATTATACCCATAGAATTATATACATGGAATTATACACATGGAATTATATACATGGAATTATACACATGGAATTATACCCATGGAATTATATACATGGAATTATACACATGGAATTATATACATGGAATTATACACATGGAATTATACACATGGAATTATACACATGGAATTATACACATGGAATTATACACATGGAATTATACACATGGAATTATATATACACAAAAAGTGTTCAGAGTCTATAAAAAGTGTTATTGAACATCACAGTTTTGAATGATAGGTTTACACGACGAAGTGTTGTTGCGACGTCTCGCTCGTTCTCTCAGTGTTTCGCCCACTATACACGGTGCCGAGGTTTTTATAAACCACTTTTGGGATTCATATGTGTAAGTTATGAAGCTGGGCTCCAGAGATATCACATCTTATTTCAGATTCAGACGCCATGTTTTGGAAGTTTGGGGGTTGGTGTATATTCCAGGGTATACTCCAGGGTATACTCCAGGGTATACTCCAGGGTATACTCCAGGGTATATTCCAGGGAGGGAATGAAAACCACAACTACCACCACAACTACTACTATCACTAGTACTACTACCACTACCACCACTACTACTATGACTACCACAACTACCACCACTACTACCACAACTACCACCACTACTACCACAACTACTACCACTCCCTCCTCCTGTATTCCATTCCAGATTTCCATTAATCTTCGAAAAAAAAATATTAACCTTCCACTAATTTGTTTTTTGCATCTGTGTCGTCTTATTCGACCTGTCAATAACACCAAGAAATCTCACTGTCGCCTCTCCTAACCTCCTTTTTGGGGCTGTCTGCCCCCTCCCCCCCCCCCTCCAAGGCAATTTACGTATTTTCAATCCTCGGAACCCATGGAGGGGGAAGGGAAGGGGGAACCATTTCCATATGTTTGGACTTTTAAAGAAGCTATGGACATTTTTCGCTGGAAGTCTAACTACTTCTACAACCTTTTCTTTTTCTTTTTGACTTTGCGGGTGTTAACTTGGAGGTGGTAGACACTGTGAGAGTCTACGGTAGACTGTGAGAGTCTACAGTAGACTTTGAGTGTGTGTGTGTTAACGTCGAACTGGTAGACACTGTGACAGGAGAGAGACAGACTTCTTCTGAGACAACGATCCTCTTCCAGAGTCACCTTCTTCAAGTCTATAGAAAGGGACTGATCCCCTCATATTACCTTACCACCTCTCTCTCTCTCTCTCTCTCTCTCATCCCCTTCTTCTCTCTCTCTCTCTCTCTCCTCTCTCTCTCTCTCTCTCTCTCTCTCTCTTATATATATATATATATATATATATATATATATATATATATATATATATATATATATATATATACATACATATATGTATATAGAAAAATATCAGACAGTTTCTTGAATTTAACGGACCTTCACTGCATCAAGGCACTCTCCTTCCCATCCTCTCTTCCTTTATTCCCTTCCCTGCCCTCAGTCCGTGTCTCCTGCCAGGAAGGAGGGAAGGAAAACAGGCAGGAAATGCAGCACAAGCGCAGGCTATGCAGCGGAACAGCATCAGGGAATGTTGGCTGTGACGGGGGATACAGAGCTCAAACACTGCTGACAATGACACTCATCAGCGCCTCTTCACAGCGGACGGGAGAGTCAACACTACCAGCGAACATCACTGCTGAGTAGACTGGGGTCTGGGGTCTGGGTGATCA
>WNWK01006606.1:60000-72500 GCA_009830355.1 Cherax destructor | reverse complement strand
AGGTTCCCTTTTAGGGATAAATAATAATAATAATAATAATAATAATAATAATAATAATAATAATAATAATAATAATAATTAATAATAATTATAATGATAATTATAATAATAATAATAATAATAATAATAATAATAATAATAATAATAATAATCCTCTTAAAGGCTGCCTTATATTCTGGCGTCTTGCTTGACCTTATATCGAGTCTAAGGTCAGTCTTGTTAAGTTCAGGGCATTAATTTTCAGCCAAAGATCTTCCTAACTTGTCTAAGATATCTCAGGGGAATATCTTGTGAGGGGAGGGGAGAGAGGGGAGAGAGGGAGGGAGGGAGGGAGAGGGAGTCAGAAAAGGATGAGGGCGAAGGGAGAAGAAGAGAGGCGAGGTAAGGAGGTGGACTAAGGGATTAAAAGTGGGAGATAATGGATATGAGGAGATAGGAGTGTGGGGATGATAGTGGAGAGAGAGAGAGAGAGAGAGAGAGAGAGAGAGAGAGAGAGAGAGAGAGAGAGAGAGAGAGAGAGAGAGAAAGAGAGAGAGAGATAGAGAGAGAGAGAGAGAAAGAGAGAACAATAATGATGGTTTCTCACTGTTATTTCCCTATTCCTTCCATGTTGCCTGTGACGGACATACACACAGACGTACCAACACATACCATCAAACATCCTGGTATATCAGCCTCCAGACAGCATACCACATACCTCCCCACATTAGACCAGCAACACAAGTGTATACAAGAGATTACAGCACTGTATATACTGCTGCAACAACGATACTCCTGCAACAACGGGGCTGCGGTCCCTGTTGTTGCAAGAATACGCACTAAATACGCATTTCTTGAGTGTAAAATATGCTTTTTGTAAAATTCATGACCCATAGATGAACCATAAGGCTGTCAAGTAGTATTTCTTCAGTCTCAGAGTGTCCAGCAAGTGGGATGCTCTAGCCTAAGAAGTGACAGAGGCTGTTTTAAATACATAGCCTTAAGAACAGGTATGATAGGGTCCACAAGGCTGGGAAGGATTGAACCTGGACACTGCCTGAAACAGCGCTTGGAGCCGAAATTCGACTCCTACAACTATAAGCAGGCGAGTACACACTCAACAGCAACAACAACAGCACACACTCATAGTGTTGCATGCAAAGAGTGCGTCACCTTATTCGGAGCATGTTAACACACCTATTTAGGCTGCCTCACCAACCAGCGAACCATGTTGCTAAGGAGTTGGTGATCGGGGCCCCATCATCAGATCAGCACCTTGGTTCAGCCAGTCATAATGTGGATCTGGCAATTGTAAAGGTGACGTGGATTCCACTCATATGTTTACCATTGTCATTTCCACCCTGAGCTGGTTGCTGCATGGTCGTCTCTTGTCTCTTGGCTGCTGTTTTGCCTTGACTACCGTGGCATTTACTTTGCTCTAAGCTCCCTTTACACTCAGGATAACAGGCCTTGAGAACCTGAGGTTGTAATACATAGACATAAACACATTCAACACAGACACACAGACACAGACATACACAAAGACACAGACACACAGACACAGACACACACACACCACAAACATACACACACACATGATGACGGGGCCAGGAGCTGTGAATCGACCCCTGCAACCACAACTAGGTGAGTACACACACACACCATCCCTCCTTGTCACTCTCTTCCTCGCCAGACCTGTTCTTGTTCCCCAACCATTAGTCTACACACAGCTCCCCCTATCTCCCCTCCCTCCCTCCCTCCCTCTCTCTCTCTCTCTCTCTCTCTCTCTCTCTCTCTCTCTCTCTCTCTCTCTCTCTCTCTCTCTCTCTCTCTCTCTCTCTCTCTTTCTCTCTCTCTCTCTCTCTCAAAATTCAAGTTTCACATTTTTTGTTTATTATTTTTAGTTTGTGTCTCGGAGATTTCTGTGCCTATTTTCGTGTTTAGTTTCACGCTCTGTTGTTACTTCTTTTCCCATATATTTTTATTTTATTTTTTCTGTGTTCTAGGTTCAGTGTTCAGTGTTCACTCCTGTTTACCATCCTTCATGACACTCCCCCTCTCCCACAGTGTGTGTGTGTGTGTGTGTGTGTGTGTACTCACCTATTTGTGGTTGCAGGGGTCGAGCTATAGCTCCTGGCCCCGCCTCTTCACTGGTTGCTACTAGGTCCTCTCTCTCCCTGCTCCATGAGCTTTATCAAACCTAGTCTTAAAACTATGTATGGTTCCTGCATCCACTACGTCACTTTCTAGGCTATTCCACTTCCTGACAACTCTATGACTGAAGAAATACTTCCTAACATCCCTTTGACTCATAGGAGTCTTCAACTTCCAATTGTGACCCCTTGTTTCTGTGTCCCCTCTCTGGAACATCTTGTCTCTGTCCACCTTATCTATTCCTCGCAGTATTTTATATGTCGTTATCATGTCTCCCCTAACCCTCCTGTCCTCTAGTGTCGTCAGGCCGATTTCCCTTAACCTCTCCTCGTAGGACCTATCAGAAATGGTTATTACCAGTCAGAAGTAGTTATCACCAATCAGAAGTGGTTAGCACCAATCGGAAGTGGTTATTACCAATCAGAAGTGGGTTATTACCAATCAGAAATGGTTATCACCAATCAGAAATAGTTATTACCATTCAGAAATGGTTATTACGAATCTGAAGTGGGTTATTACCAGTCAGAAATGGTTATTACCAATCAGAAGTGGGTTATTGCCAGTCAAAAATGGTTATTACAAATCAGAAGTGGTTATTACCAATCAGAAGTGGGTTATTTCCAGTCAGAAATGGTTATTACCAATCAGAAGTAGTTTTCACCCTTCAGAAATGGTTATTACCAATCAGAAGTGGGTTATTATCAATCAGAAATGGTTATTACCAATCAGAAGTGGTTATCAACAATCAGAAATGGTTATTACCAATCAGAAATGGTTATTACCAATCAGGTGAATCAAGTATTACACAGCTTCTTAGAAGTGGCCAAAATTTTGGAGATTTTCACTTGAGTCTCGTGGGAGACAACCTGACCCTGGTGCTACTCTTATTACTCTCTTTATTCTACATCTTTCTCTTCCTCCTCTTCTTCCTCTACCCTCTCTCTCTCTCTCTTCTTCTATCCTTCTCTCTTCCTCTTCTTCCTGTTCCTCCTCCTTCTTAGTCTTCTTTGTCTTTGTTCTCTTTGTCTCCCTTTATTTCTTCTTCGTCGTCTTTGTCATTTTGGCCGTCTTGGTCGTCATCTTAGCAGTCATCTTAGTAGTTATCTTAGCAGTCATCTTAGTAGTCATCTTCGCAGTCATCTTAGTAGTTATCTTAGCAGTCATCTTAGTAGTCATCTTAGCAGTCATCTTAGTAGTCACCTTAACAGTCATCTTAGTAGTCATCTTAGCAGTCATCTTAGTAGTCATCTTAGTAGTCATCTTAGCAGTCATCTTAGTAGTTATCTTAGCAGTCATCTTAGCAGTCATCTTAACAGTCATCTTAGTAGTCATCTTAGTAGTCATATTAGCAGTCATCTTAGCAGTTATCTTAGTAGTCATCTTAGCAGTCATCTTAACAGTCATCTTAGCAGTCATCTTAGTAGTCATCTTAGTAGTCATCTTAGCAGTCATCTTAGTAGTTATCTTAGTAGTCATCTTAGCAGTCATCTTAACAGTCATCTTAGTAGTCATCTTAGCAGTCATCTTAGCAGTCATCTTAGCAGTCATCTTAGTAGTCATCTTAGTAGTCATCTTAGCAGTCATCTTAGTAGTCATCTTAGCAGTCATCTTAGTAGTCATCTTAGCAGTCATCTTAGCAGTCATCTTAGCAGTCATCTTAGCAGTCATCTTAGCAGTCATCTTAGCAGTCATCTTAGCAGTCATCTTAGCAGTCATCTTAGCAGTCATCTTAGTAGTCATCTTAGTAGTCATCTTAACAGTCATCTTAGTAGTCATCTTAGCAGTCATCTTAGCAGTCATCTTAGCAGTTATCTTAGTAGTCATCTTAGCAGTCATCTTAACAGTCATCTTAGCAGTCATCTTAGTAGTCATCTTAGTAGTCATCTTAGCAGTCATCTTAGTAGTCATCTTAGCAGTCATCTTAGCAGTCATCTTAGCAGTCATCTTAGCAGTCATCTTAGCAGTCATCTTAGTAGTCATCTTAGTAGTCATCTTAGCAGTTATCTTAGTAGTCATCTTAGCAGTCATCTTAACAGTCATCTTAGCAGTCATCTTAGTAGTCATCTTAGTAGTCATCTTAGCAGTCATCTTAGTAGTCATCTTAGCAGTTATCTTAGTAGTCATCTTAGCAGTCATCTTAACAGTCATCTTAGCAGTCATCTTAGTAGTCATCTTAGCAGTCATCTTAGCAGTCATCTTAGTAGTCATCTTAGTAGTCATCTTAGTAGTCATCTTAGCAGTCATCTTAACAGTCATCTTAGCAGTCATCTTAGTAGTCATCTTAGCAGTCATCTTAGCAGTCATCTTAGCAGTTATCTTAGTAGTCATCTTAGCAGTCATCTTAGCAGTCATCTTAGTAGTCATCTTAGCAGTCATCTTAGCAGTCATCTTAGCAGTCATCTTAGTAGTCATCTTAGCAGTCATCTTAGCAGTCATCTTAGCAGTCATCTTAGCAGTCATCTTAGCAGTCATCTTAGCAGTCATCTTAGCAGTCATCTTAGCAGTCATCTTAGCAGTCATCTTAGCAGTCATCTTAGCAGTCATCTTAGCAGTCATCTTAGCAGTCATCTTAACAGTCATCTTAGCAGTCATCTTAACAGTCATCTTAGCAGTCATCTTAGCAGTCATCTTAGTAGTCATCTTAGCAGTCATCTTAGTAGTCATCTTAGTCATCATCTTTCTGAGTCACCTCAAATTTCCTTCACTTGTTTTCCGGATAATTTTTTGAGCCTTGTGTCCCCCTGGGGACGCGGCGCTCAACCACACTTTCTGTTTTTTTCCCGTTTGTTATTCCCGTTGTCTTTCCCGTTGCATATTGTTGCAAGAGAAGATTCTGAAATGATTTTTTTTCCTTTTTTTTGACAGTGGGTTTGAGGGGGATTTTTTTTATTTTCATTGTCGTTTTTTAAGTGTTACCGTTTTTTATACCTTTGTTACCGTTTTTTATACATTTGTTACCGTTTTTAATACCTTTGTTGCCGTTTTTTATATATTTGTTACCGTTTTTATACTTTTATTACCGTTTTTTATACCTTTGTTACCCTTTTTTTATACATTTGTTACCGTTTTTATACGTTTGTTACCCTTTTTTATACCTTTGCTACCGTTTTTATACCTCTGTTACCGTTTTTATGGGTATTTTTTTCTTAGAGTTTTGAGTATTTTTCTTACCGTTTTTCTTGGTATTTTTTTCTCACCGTTTTGAGTATCTTTGTTACTGTTTTTTTATTGTTTCTGTTAGCAGTTATCTGCAGCCGTCACATCAGCTATCATCTTGAGAGATATTAAGGGTAACTTTAAGCTTTAATAGTTGACGTTTCGCCCAACATCAGAGCTTAACAAAGCTTTCTTAGAGAGAAACATAGGTAATAAAAACAGCTTCGTTTTGTATAGGATGGAATAATGTTTGAGAGAGCAAGGATACTCTCTCTCTCTCTCTCTCTCTCTCTCTCTCTCTCTCTCTTCTTACTCTCCCTCCCTCCTTTAACTTGAACTTTCCTCACTCCCTACATACTCTCTCACACCATTAGGAACTTTCTGTCTCTGTCTTTCTCTTACTTCTGGCAAGACTTTCCATCAACACACACACACACACACACACACACACACACACACACACACACACACACACACACACACACACACACACACACACAACACACACACACACACATACACACACACACACACACACACACACACACACATACACACACACACACACACACACACACTTGATCAGGCACCTCCACTAACTCTGCACTTCTCGTCTCTGAGAAGAAAGGGAAGGATCATCCTTACTCCATCTCCTATTCCCATCTCATCTACATCTACCACCCGCACCCTGTCCGCACCCGTCCCTGCCACCCGGTCCCCGGCCACCCAGGCTTCTGCCACCCCCAGCAATGTCATTATCACAACCAGAGTATCGTAGGTGAGGCCTTGACTGCCACCACCACCACGCCGACCACAGGACGAGGAGGAGGAGGAGGAGGAGGAAGAGGAAGAGGATATGAGAATGAGGAAGATGAGGGAGAGGAAGAGGAGAAAATCACAAACTATCTTAAATTTTCCGTAAATGCTTGGCATTCCGGTACTCTACGCTCTACCGACTCACTTATTCTCTAAGACGACCTGTCATCTAAGACGACCTGTCATCTCGGTAAACCAGTTTCTTTCCTCTTGTGTCTGCCTAACGAGGGAGATGATTGCTCTCAGTGAGGTGTTACCAAGGCTTTCCTTCTACCTAGAGAACTTAGCTAAAATCTTGACTCACGAAATCATGACACGACTGACATGGTTCTCCAATAATAGGTGTCATGGTTCTCCAATAATAGGTGTCATGGGTCTACAATAATAGGTGTCATGGGTCTACAATAATAGGTGTCATGGGTCTACAATAATAGGTGTCATGGGTCTACAATAATAGGTGTCATGGGTCTACACTAATAGTGCATGTCCATATAGTTCTGGGCTCACATATAGGTGTCATGGGTCTAAAATAGGTGTCAGGGTCTACAAAGCCATAGGTCATGGGTCAAAAAGGTGTCATGGGTCTACTAATAGGTGTCATGGCTACAATAAAGGTGTCATGGGTCTACAATAATAGGTGTCATGGGTCTACATAATAAGTGTCATGGTCTACAATAAAGTGTCATGGGTCTACAATAATAAGTGTCATGCGTCTACAATAAGTGTCATGCTCTCAACAATAGGTGTCATGGGTCTACAATAATAGGTGTCATGGGTCTACAATAATAGGTGTCATGGGTCTACAATAATAGGTGTCATGGGTCTACAATAATAAGTGTCATGGGTCTACAATAATAAGTGTCATGGGTCTACAATAATAGGTGTCATGGGTCTACAATAATAGTGTCATGGGTCTACAATAATAAGTGTCATGGGTCTACAATAATAGGTGTCATGGGTCTACAATAATACGTGTCATGGGTCTACAATAATAAGTGTCATGGGTCTACAATAATAAGTGTCATGCGTCTACAACAATAGGTGTCATGGGTCTACAATAATAAGTGTCATGGGTCTACAATAATACGTGTCATGGGTCTACAATAATAGGTGTCATGGGTCTACAATAATAAGTGTCATGGGTCTACAATAATAAGTGTCATGGGTCTACAACAATAGGTGTCATGGGTCTACAATAATAAGTGTCATGGGTCTACAATAATAGGTGTCATGGGTCTAGAGTAATAGATGAGGATAACTGTTACCTCTAGCATGCCAGGTCCCCTGGATAAAGCAAGCCAGACCCAGGATAGAGCAATCCAGATGCAGGATAGAGCAAGCCAGGCCCAGGATAGAGCAAACCAGGCCCAGGATAGAGCAAGCCAGGCCCAGGATAGAGCAAGCCAGGCCCAGGATAGAGCAAGCCAGGCCCAGGATAGAGCAAGCCAGGCCCAGGATAGAGCAAGCCAGGCCCAGGATAGAGCAAGCCAGGCCCAGGATAGAGCAAGCCAGACCCAGAATAAAGCAAGTCAAGCCCAGGATAAAGCAAGCCAGGCTCAGGATTAATCCCAGCGCAAGATTAAGCAAGTTAGGCCCAGGTTTGAGCCGGGTCCTTAACCCTCGCAGAAAACTCTAACAAGAACTCTACTTTCTCAAGACATTAAAGAAAGTCTCTCTCTAGGCTATCATTCTGCAACACACACATGAACACACGAGACGCACATTATATGCAGTTAACCTAGGATAACCCAATAAGAACTCAGGATATCGTAATAACGCGATTAAAAACAAACCACGAAACGGGTGGGGATTGAAGCCATGGCTAATGCGTCGTAAAACTCTAGCCAGTTGGCTATAATGAGAATCATCCAACTAGGTGTATTTATATACCATAGGGAGGTTAGCATGGGCCACCACTGTGACCACAAATTCAAGTTTTTACAGATGGATCTCCCGCCAGGGTGGCTGTGGAGAACTCAAGCTCAGGACGTGAAGATGATGCCTGGCAGGATGCTGTCACGTCAACCTCTGACAGGATGATCTCCTTGAGTCACGGGTTCGAACCCCACCCGTGGTATGGTTTATGATCTCCTTGATCGTCCGAAATCTTTCATAATTCCTGGGCGACCCATCCTCCATATCTTTTCTAGTGATAAACCCGTGAGTGCGGTATAACTACACGGCAGTATATATGCAGTGTTTACACGGAGAGGTGGTATAAACCTCGGTAATAAATACCGACAAATTGGTTTAGAGAAACACGTAAGCAAACACTAGGACATATTTATTAGAGAACGTTTCGGTCCTGGGACCTTGATCACTTCTAACACACACAGGTCGAAACGTCTTCTAATAAATATTCCCTAGTGTTTGCTTACGTGTTTTTCTAAACCCCACAGAAGGGTATATATATATCTCTGTGTATTTATGCCGAGAGATATATACCTGTGTTTCAGGGTTTATAATATTCATGTCAGGTGATGTGATGGTTATGCGCGGCCTTAATAACCCTCATGTAGTCTATAGAGGTTTTTAAATCCCATTAAGCAACCAGCAACACCGCTCTCCTTCCTTGCTTTATGTTCTTACGTTAAGAGTGAAAAGAGTTGGATCTGAGAGCCAGTCTAGCATGGCCCAGTAGGTCTCCTGCAGTGCTCTTCACTACTCATGTTCTTAAGTCCTGATGTTCTCATGTTCCCTCATACTCTCGAAAATGAGACAGTGAGACACATCGACTCTAGGCTGAGGGACTGATTACCTCAGACTTCCTCCTCATCTTCCACCGTTCTTCTCTGTATTGGACTGAAGAAGCCGCTGGCTGCAGATGTTTGAAAGACCTGTGGCTTCGTCAGTAAAGCCACTGGTTGGCGAAACGTTTCCACAATATAATATTCTCACTGATAAAGCCATTGGCTTTACCACACCTGATGTAAGAGGCGACTTACTCGATAAAGCTTCCTCTCTTCCTCTTGAAGAATGATAGACACTTGTGCAACATTTCGGTATCTTTCCTGTGGAAAAGTTTCGCCAGCCAGTGCCTTCTTCAGTCCAGTACCAAACACATCCAGATACTTTCTTTAATAGCCAGGAATTCTTAGTTTTTTCCAACAAGAAATATGGCAGAGGACAGTAACTTCCTCTCACAGTGCACTTCGATGCTCTAAACGGGAAAATAATAGATTCTCAAGACCTTAATGTGATGCTCCTCTGTTTTCCGCCATCTTTCAAAATGGCTGCAACACTTCACTGAACGTACGTGATTGCCCAGGATTAATCCAAATTAGTCTCGCCGTGAGGGCAAACCCGATAATTGCAACCAGTGGATGCAGAGAGAGATTAATGCTGAACAGTTGTTATTATTATTGTTATTATTATTATTACTATTATTATTATTATATTCAGGTTCATTCTTAGGAAGGAGATGAGGGTTCAGTTCCTGAGATCAAGATCCCCTTTACTGGCATCAAGGAACCTTCCCTGAGCGGGTGAACCTACGTTAGTAAAGTAAATAATAAGAAAAAGGTCTCTCCTTGCTTGAACATGACGCTATCTACTTCAAATCTGAGACGATATCTTTATTTTGGAAAGAAGAGAACGTTGCCGTGTCATCATCTTATGTTCAGAATTTTTACTTCCACGTTACACCGTGACCTCCATTGATGTCAGTAGTGTAAGAGAGTGAAGTCAGAGAGGAGTTCTTGACGCAGCAGCAGCAGATGCTGTAGCAGCAGCAGTAGTAGCAGAAGCAGTAGTAGCAGCAGCAGTAGTAGCAGAAACAGTAGCAGTAGAAGTAACACCAGACGCCGTAGCAACAGCAGTAACAACAGTGGTAGTAACAGCGAGAGCTGCAGAACAAACAGGAACAGATGCTATAGCAACAAAAGCAGCAACAGCAGTATACGTAGCATCAGAAAGAGCAGAGGAGAAAGCAGTTCAGAAAGCTGCACCATGGAAAAGCAGACGAGTCAGGTTCAGCAACCACAACAGAAAGAAGAGGAGGAGGAAGAGGAGGAGGAGGAGAGAGGAAGAGAGAGGAGGAGAGAGGAGGAGAGAGGAGGAGAGAGGATGAGAGAGGAGGAGAGAGGAGGAGAGAGGAGGAAGCAGTCAAGAAACTTTATTGAAAAGGAGGAAGGTAGTCTCGAATTTAGCTTTGACGAGAGTCCCTTACCGTTGTCTCCAGCACTGTCTCCCTCGCCTGAGACCATGGTAGCGTGGACCATGGTAGCGTGGACCATGGTAGCGTGGACCATGGTAGCGTGGACCATGGTAGCGTGGACCATGGTAGCGTGGACCATGGTAGCGTGGACCATGGTAGCGTGGACCATGGTAGCGTGGACCATGGTAGCGTGGACCATGGTAGCGTGGACCATGGTAGTGTGGACCATGGTAGCGTGGACCATGGTAGAGTCGACCATGGTAGCGTGGACCATGGTAGCGTGGACCATGGTAGCGTGGACCATGGTAGCGTCCACCATGGTAGCGTGGACCATGGTAGCGTGGACCATGGTAGCGTCCACCATGGTAGCGTGGACCATGGTAGCGTGGACCATGGTAGCGTGGACCATGGTAGCGTGGACCATGGTAGCGTGGACCATGGTAGCGTGGACCATGGTAGCGTGGACCATGGTAGAGTGCACCATGGTAGCGTCCACCATGGTAGCGTCCACAATGGTAGCGTGGACCATGGTAGCGTGGACCATGGTAGCGTGGACCATGGTAGCGTGGACCATGGTAGCGTGGACCATGGTAGCGTCCACCATGGTAGTGTCCACAATGGTAGCGTGGACCATGGTAGCGTGGACCATGGTAGCGTGGACCATGGTAGTGTGGACCATGGTAGCGTGGACCATGGTAGTGTCCACAATGGTAGCGTGGACCATGGTAGTGTCCACAATGGTAGCGTGGACCATGGTAGCGTGGACCATGGTAGCGTGGACCATGGTAGCGTGGACCATGGTAGCGTTCACCATGGAGCGTGGACCATGGTAGCGTGGACCATGGTAGCGTGGACCATGGTAGCGTGGACCATGGTAGCGTGGACCATGGTAGTGTCCACAATAATAGCGTGGACCATGGTAGCGTGGACCATAAGAGTGTCCACAATGGTAGCGTGGACCATGGTAGTGTCCACAATGGTAGCGTGGACCATGGTAGCGTGGACCATGGTAGCGTGGACCATGGTAGCGTGGACCATGGTTGCGTGGACCATGGTAGCGTGGACCATGGTAGCGTGGACCATGGTAGCGTGGACCATGGTAGCGTGGACCATGGTAGCGTGGACTATGGTAGCGTGGACCATGGGAGCGTGGACCATGGTAGTGTCCACCATGGAAGAGTCCACCATGGTAGCGTCCACCATGGTAGTGTCCACCATGGTAGCGTCCAATGCACTGTGATAGTGGTGTAAATGACCATGATAGTAATGACAGTAGCGGTGACAGGATTATGGCATTGATGCAATATATATATATATATATATATATATATATATATATATATATATATATATATATATATATATATATATATATATATATATATATATATATATATATATATATATATATATATATATATATATATATATATATATATATATATATATATATATATATATATATATATATATATATATATATATATATATATATATATATATATATATATCTGGAGTGCACTGAATTTTTATTTTTATTTTACTAAGGTCTGTGCAGGAATCATTTTCTGTGTCGTGTGTATGTATGTGTTGCGTACATATGTATGTGTTGCGTGCATATGTATGTGTGCGCGTTTACGCATGGATGCTGTTCTATGTAGCAAAGGTATGTGGATTATTCCATTTGCTCTGTGTGTTTTGTCTCTCTTCCATTATTCCCTTTATAAAATTTCGAGTGAGCAGTTCAGTAAGTGTATGTATATATATATATATATATATATATATATATATATATATTATATATATATATTTATATATATATATATATATATATATATATATATATATATATATATATATATATATATATATATATATATATATATATATATATATATATATATATACACACAAGCAGATATGTGTACTCACCTGCAGGGGTCGAGTCATAGCTCCTGGTTGCTACTAGGTCCTCTCTCTCCCTGCTCCATGAGCTTTATCAAACCTCGTCTTAAAACTATGTATGGTTCCTGCCTCCACTATGTCGCTTTCTAGGCTATTCCACTTCCTGACAACTCTATGACTGAAGAAATACTTCCTAACATCCTTTGACTCATAGGAGTCTTCAACTTCCAATTGTGACCCCTTGTTTCTGTGTCCCCTCTCTGGAACATCTTGTCTCTGTCCACCTTATCTATTCCTCGCAGTATTTTATATGTCGTTATCATGTCTCCCCTAA